>JARVLU010043409.1:0-19870 GCA_031762415.1 Simpsonichthys santanae
CTCCCTTATTTTGAGTTACGTGGTTTTACATCGGTTTTACATCGCAGCGGCACAGCGGCAGAAGAATACAGTGTATTGTATTTCATTATTAAACGTACTGTACAGTATTTTATGTGTTTTTTGATAATTATGTGGGGTACTGCATTAGGATAGGCGCTTGGTAAAACAGGTACCGTACATGTATATGGTACGGTAATTACGTACCTTCCGACTTACGTCGAAAATTACGATGCCGCGTAGGAACGGATCTACGTCTTAAATCAAGGACTACCTGTACGTACAAAAAAGACTTCCATTTAATTTTTTTAATTTCATCTTTAGCATATGCCGGCGTGTTGGAAAAAAAGTTGCTAGAAGTCCTGTAAAATGTTATAGTGTGACTGGCCTTTAGCTGAAAATACATGCTCAGGCAGCGTTGCACTACGCTGGAGCAGACAGTGTAAAGACAAGAACCACAACAAGGATTGTTATCTCATAATGTGAGCAGTGAAGAGACAAGTTTGTTTACATTTACATTTTTAATATATGTTGTTCAACCAAAAATATGTACTTATAATTTATAAGTACACATGCAGTAAATGATGTTTCAGATTAATCTCTGTGTCACAGTTTTCTGCAGGATACGAAACCATGGATGCACTCCAAAGCAGGAACCTGAAGGAATAACTTAAAACTGCATTGTATGAAAACAAACGGCTGACATGGAAACAAAACTTTTGTTTCCTGGAGGGAAAGCATGCAGAGCAAATACTGGAACATGAAGACTGTCTAATGCTCCACTGGCAAGTGAAGTAACATCGAGGGCTTACATGAGTGAAAACAAATGAGGTAACAACCACGAGCCGTGCTGAACAAAACCATGTGCAGGTGGGAGTGGGCGTGGCAGGACAAAGAAGCAGACTCTGTCTACACAGAGGAAAACTGCTCTGAAGAGAACTAGACTGATGACACAGACACGACAAGGAACTAAACCATAAGATGAGCAAGATGGAAATAACAAAAACACACTGACCAAAATAGAACTGAAAGCTCATCTTAAACACAAAGACCCATTAACACGTCGTCAAAATCCTAAACTCTGCTTTCAAAAAATAAAGTTACAAACACACTAAAACAGATTTGTCAAATAAGTATTACCACACACAGCTGTTTAAACAAGTTATCATTAAAGCAACACTATTTAGGGCCAAGTGCAAAAGAAATGTGTCTTACACAGAGAAAGGGATTGTTCATATTTTGTCATACAATGAATTGATAATTATTGTCAGTGGCTGCAGATATTCTTATTGATTTTGAATAGATGAGGCAGAAGTTAAAGCTTTGCTGTTGTGCAGTAGAATGTAAAAGTAAAATGTATGAATACTTTATTCAAACTGGTTAATTAAATATCTTAAAATAAAGGAAAAACAAAGATGTTTTAGTACAGATTATGTCTTTTCATGAGGATATTCCCTGCAAAGTGTTTATACAGAGCCAAGGTTCCCAACAAATACTACTAAAGTGAAAAATGGGATAATTTACAGATTACATAAAAAATAGATGTAATGTAAGAAAAAGTATTTTCTGTGAATGAAGAAAAATGAAAACTGTTAACTGATTTAATTCAGTTTTTGTATAAAACTATTTTATGGAGATTGGTGTCCCTCTGTCTCAATGGAAGTGACATAATTATGTTTTGACACTTAAAACTCTATGAACAGATTTTAAAAGGCAAGTACAGAGATACGTTTACATTCTGGAGCGTAGAAAATTTTATTTTAAAGATTTGCCCAAAACAAGTAAGCACTGTAGTGGAAATAAATGAATAGATGATCAATACTTTCTTTTCAGTGACTTGGCCACTTTTATTTAGCCAGCATGGATCACAAGTAAATTCATAGTGATATTTAAACAAACATGGACCTAAAATGTGTCCGTTTTACAAAATTCAGATTAAAAAGATGCAAAAATATGTGGAAAAGAAACAGAGAAACTATCTTCTTGAAAAACTGTACCACACTGTTGCCAATGTTGCATTCAAATACCTCATGAAATTTTTTTAGCACTCAATTTTTTTTGTATATAATTGACTGTGTTGTAGCTATTTTTGTGTTTGCTAAGATTTAATAGCAATGGAAAATCACTAAAGCTTAATCAGTTGTAAATATACAAGCAATATTTATTCTTGAAGTTTCATTCAAACACATCCATCCATCCATCGACTCTCTTTTACCCACATCTTCTTTTTAGGTAGCGATTCAGCTGGTGTCTGTCTCCAGCAGTCACTGTGTGAAAGGCAGGGTACACCCTGTGCAAGTCACAAGTCCGTCACAGGGACATACAAAATAAATAAATGTAAACAAACCCCTTCTGGGGAAACAATTCTTTAATTGCACATGGTCTTCTAACCACAGTGCAGTTGATTCCGGCTGACATTGTCAGGCCTGTTCCTGTTGAGCACAGCGAGGCTTTCTATTGCATCATCTCTTAGGAGCTCAGCAGGACACTGGTATCATCACCTCAGAATATAAATATACACACAGAGCATCAGAGCGAGAGAGAAGAGGAGCTTCTTCTACTGATCCACAGTGACACATTATTATTATCACCACCGCCGCGTACGCAGACATGCTCGCTATATTCACTATTTCTACAGAGGCTCAGCAGGATATTATTATAATCCCCAACAGGTTGGAGGCAGAACACCAATCAAAGTCTGCGGCGCTACGGAGAATGGAAGGTGGGCCTAATAACAGACGGCTGAAGAAAATCCAGCTTTATAATCTACCTACTGAGGAGGAAGCAGAACTGAACAGGAGATCAAAAAACCTGTCTGCTTTAGTATCTGGATATAAATATGTATAAATGTAAAAACAAGTGGATCCACAGGTAATTTAACTCTTTTTTAACAAGTTCAGTGTGCACGAGTAAATCGAGTGAACATACATTTTGAGACATTTTGTGCTTGTCCAGTTTTGTGGATCTCAAACTTTCTAATATGATCATGTTCACATCCTCACATTTACAGCTGTAAAACAGATTTGCAAATTCTCTACAATATATCTGCTGTTCATGTTTGGAAAATGGACCACTTTTTTAATATGGTATCTGCACACAGTGGTTTTACATTGCCAGGCTCTGTTCTGCTGTCCAGTGCTATGCCGCTGTCATGTTGTCTCATAATCAGTGAGTAGATGTAAATGCATTAATGCCAAAACAAAGTTATTGTTTGTTTGTAAGTCCTGAGTGTGGCTGGACCAAGCAGCTTTACTGCAGGATCCTCAGCAGCAGACAGGAGACAGCTGAGGGGGATTGACTCTGCCCTGCTACTCATTGTAAGTGGGGAAGAAAAAAAACAAAAACAAAAAAAAAAAACAGAATCCCCACACGTTGTGTGCCTTCATTAAAAAATAGTTAATGGTAACTAAAAAAAAAAAAAAAACCTCAAGATTTACACATTTTTAAAATTGCTGCAATATTGTGTCGTGTAAATTTTGCCTCACTAAATGTAAAAATCAGGTAATCAATGTATGTAGGTTAAATGGACAGGTTTTTTTTGTTTGTTTGTTTGTTTGTTTGTTTGTTTGTTTGGTTGTTTTTTTTTTTTTTTTAATCAAATGGTTTTAGGCTCTAACAAACAGACAAAATGAAGCTAATTTGTTTTATGAAAAAACAGAAACAAATACATTTTCCAGACACATTGTGGTGTCGTTAGCTTCCTTCACTCTTTTCTGATTAGTGTTCTGCAAGTAATGGTAAAAAGTAAATGGACTGAACTTATATATCACTTTTCTATCTAAAGATGCTCCAAGTGCTTTACACTACAATCTGTATCCTAACTTACACATTCATACAGCACTCTACTAGATCTATACAAGAGAATTGGAATCTGTAGAGACTAGTCAGTGCTTTATCACATTCATACATCAATTGCCCAGGGACACTTCAATATGTGACTGCTGTTGGAATTGAACCCATACACTCCCAATGGAGGATGACTGCTCTAACCACTATAGCCACAGATGCCCCTGGATAAGTATTTCAGAAAGTCAATTTCTGGCTTCAAAGATGAGACACTTCAGCGAATTGTTTGGGTTTTGATTGGACGGACTGACTCACAGATCAGACCTGGACCTGTGCTCACTGGTGCAATGAGTCACAGTTTTTTATTTTTTTATTTTATTTTATTTTTTTTAATTTTTTTTTAATTAAAAACAATAATTTAGTCATCATTTGTCTGTAGAGTTGGCAACACATTTCCCACAGACTGTTTTACTGATAGCTGTAATAAATCAGCCACTGTATTTATGGGTTCTTCTTTAGTGGAGTTCCAAACTCTCAGACGGCCTAAATGTTTAGTTTTTAAAGTATATTTGTATTTTCTTAAGTGTTTCCAATTTCAATGCTTGCTATTTTAACTTTTATGTGAAATGTGTCCAGCACTCTCCAGAATTTGTCATTAGTGCCTATAGCATCCCCCCACATTTATTTTACTATCACAGCTAATGTGAACCATCATATCCAGTCAAAACATTCATTAAAACATTACCCGATGATGTCTTGGTTAAAATACACTAATACTGGTGTCAACAAATGAAGATGTCCAAGTAAACAAAGAAAAAATGTTAAGACTTTGAACATGTGATCCACAACATTAGAAGTGACATCATCAAGCTTAGTGCTGTCTCAAATTTGAAAATGAAGGTGAATAAACAAAAACAATCATGAGTATATCTACTTGTAGTTAAGAGCAGCTAAAAATAACATTTGTGTTTTTTGTAAACATGTAAAATGTTCCAAAGTCCACACAGATTTTATTTTACATGAATGGCAATAATTGCTTGTCAATTACTGTGAATTAAAATTGTAATGTAATATTATATATGTCTATATAATATGTACTGTATATACTATATGTATATAGTATGTTATATGTCGCACAGTCCATAATATCATAGCATATGTTATCAAAATAACATTTTTCTACTTGAGGAATTAAACAGGTCTTGACTATATACAGGTCACTTTGTCTGCCTCCTTTATTTGTCTACTCAAGCAAATTCTGGACTTTCCAAACCAGCCAGTTGATTTCCTGTAAGATTCATATACGCTTCAATCACAAGCACTTTCTAAAAGCTGACTGGCTCATGGGTATATCTGCACAAATACTAGGCCATCAGGCAAATTTATACTCACTGCTTTCTGTTTTGATTTGCCACAACTTCTGCATGCACTCTGTACATGTATGAACTGGGACCTGCTGTGACAGCAAATAAATCCCCAAAAGACAGTTCCCTTGTTTAATTATCCACCTTTATTTTATAAAATTCACCACACTACCACTCTAAAAACGACAGAATTAGACTACAGAAGCTGAAAATAAAGTCTTGTTTCAATGACGTTTGTTTTAAGTACACTGTCTGGCCAAAAAAAGTCGCCACCAAAAAATAGGTCACACTAATATTTCGTTGCATAACGAAATATTAGTACTTTAGCTTTGATTACATCATGCATTCACTGTGGCATTGTTTCGATAAGCTTATGCAATGTCACAAGATTTATTTTCATCCAGTGTTGCATTAATTTTTCACCAATGTCTTGCATGGATGAATTGGCACTAGGCATGATGGGTGCATCACTTCACCTGCCTCTCTTCTTACTTTGGAACAGGGTAAATCTGGACTCATCAGACCACATGACTTTCTTCCATTGCTCCACAGTCCAATCTTTATGCTCCCTACAAATTGAAGCTTTTCTTCCAGTTAGCCTTACTGATTAGTGGTTTTTGTAAGGCTAGACAGCTGTTCAGTCCCAATCCCTTGAGTTCCCTTCACATTGTGCATGTGGAAATGCTCTTACTTTCACTTAAGCATGGCCCTGAGTGCTACTGTTGTTTTTCTTCTATCTGATTTCACCAAACGTTCACGTGATCGCCGATCACAATCATTCAGGATTTTATTTTCCAGCCACAGTTCTTCCTCGAAGACGATGTGTCCCCACTATCCTTCCAGTTGTTAATAATGCGTTGGACAGTTCTTAACGCAATTTTAGAAGTTTCTGCTTGATGCATGTCAGTGATTTGACCCTTCTCAAACAGACTGGCATCTTTTCCACAACCACGCAATGTGTCTTTCAACATGGTTGTTTAAGAAATGAGAAGCAACTCATTGCACCAGCTGGAGTAAAAGAACTTGTTGCCAGCTGAAAGATAATCACCCATGCAGTAATTATCCAATAGGAGGCTCGTACATGTCTAATTTTGTATATTGCTTGTCTACTCCATCAGCCACTTTTAACTGCATGTAGTGTTGCAGAGAGAATACTGAACTTTATTTAAAACAACAAGACACAAACGGCAACTCTAAACTAAAATCAAATGATCAGTAATCAGACTTTTGTTTCTAAACTACTGCATTTTAGTTACTTGTGCTAACCTGTTACAGGTAAAACCAAACAAGTCAACTCAAAGGAAATCAGTACCGTACACTAAAATAATAAGTACTCTTCCCCAGAGCTATGTTCTTGCTGTGGTGATGTCAGTAAAAGTAAGATTTTAGCCTAGTAGAAACAAATGCAATCATCAAACCAGCTGCACTAGTAATCTCAACAGAAAACTCCTCATAAAAAACAGTAATGATTTTTTTTTTACAGATTTCTGTTTTTAATAAGTAAATCAACTGACCAACAGCTGCAATGCAAAGAGTTCTCTGAATAGAAAACACGTCATTCATATATATTATCTCATGTTGTACATAATACATTTTAAAATTAGATATTTAAACCTGTAGACATTAACATGGACAGTTTCATATAGAAAATAAAAGTTTTAAAAGACCTGACTTCTCAATCAATGAACAGCTGCACAAACAGAAGTAAACAAAGACTCAACCAATTTCAGGAACTGGGACTGCTTGTGGGATTTCTGTCTTTCTGCACCTCCCAGTCTTTCCATATTCCTAGTGTTTCTGCTCCTGCTCACACCTGTATTGAATCCTAATCACCTCAGGTGTTCCCCTCAGACTTATTAGGCTGTGTCTTGTCACTCCCCTGGTGTCTGGGCATTGTCTGTTCACGGTATCATGGCCTGCGCTATGCTTTCCTCTCCTCCTGGTTCAAGTAAGTTTTGCTGCCCCATCAGCAGTTTTATTTTGTTATTGTTTGAAATAAATAATTATTAATGTTGTCCCCTGAGTCCTCCTGCCTTCCTGCACGTGGGTTAAAGCAGACCATGTCACTGCTTCGTCTATCTTATCGCTTCACATATTTGCTTTACCTTGATGGGTCAGAAAAAGATGTGCACCGGTCAGAAAATGTAATTAAAAGAAAAAGGTATAGAGTTCATTTTACTTGTTGCTCACAAAGTCCTTATGCCACTGAACTCTATGGATGCACAGACTCTAGACATAGTTATGGGTTTCTGGTCTGCCAAGTTTGTTCTAAAAAACAGCAACACTGACTGTTTTTTTCCATCCTCCAAACACAACTAAGGTAACAGGTGGGAGACTGCTTGAAGAAGAGATCCTTCAGTAGAATTCATTTTGTTTACATTTTAATTTAAAGAAAAGAGATTTACACACAGTCTGGTCTCTCAGAAACAGTTTGTGTGTGTTTGTCATACCCCCAGAGATCTCGTTGGCTTCGACAGGAGGCCCAGCTGAGTCCGTGGGCTGGTAGGGCTCAGTCTTGTCCCATCCATCACCTCTTTCAGCTTTATGAGCTAGAATTAATATAATGAAGAAAAAAATAGAATTACAAAGGCCATCTTTCAACTTTGCTCTGCTTACAATGTTCTTAGACACTAAATAAACATTATATTTCAAGACAAATGTTTAGAAACAGTGGCTTGTTAAAGTATCTCCCCCTTTTGTATTATTTCTATTTTGTACTCAAACAACCTTTGCATAAAATAGATTTTATATTTGTTTTAAAGGAAGAATTCTACAATGAAATACAGGCAGTTCTCGAGTTACCCCCCCCCCACCCCGACTTACGGCATTTCAGACTTAGGCGCCGCCCCCAGTGATGTCATCACACCTCACGTTGACTTTTTTATGCAGCATTTTATGTTTTTTTTTTTTGTTTGTTTGTTTGTTTTTTGTTTTTTTGTTTTTTGAAGGTATTGTGTTAGCTAACTGCTTGGAAATACAGCAAAACGGCGTTACATTGAAAAAAAAACGTGTTTAAAACGCCGTTTACCATTCTTTTTCCGACTTATGGCAAAATCGGGTTACGAACGAGGCGTAGGAACGGAACTCGTTCGTAACTCGGGGACTACCTGTACTCCAGATTACCTGTAATGACATTAAATGATTAATACTCGAGATTAATGACATTAAATTATATATTTAAAAAAACTTGTTTTAAATATACTTTTAAATCTAAAATGGAAAAAATGGTTTAGCAAGTGTACACACACACACACACACACACACACACACACACACACACAGTGGTACAGCAACAAGTCTCATTAGTTATGTCTCCATAAGCATTGCAACATGTAACCACTAAATACTTTAACTCCTTTTGACCAAAGTGCTTCAGCTCCTTTAGGCTGGATGGGTGCCTCTTGTTTCCAACTACAGTATATTTAAATCAAATCAGAAAGTCTCAGTTTGGTTTCAGTCTGGGCAGTCCAAGTCTCAAATCTCTTAAAGAAAAACTGTTTCCTTTCAAGACGTTCTCTGCATTTAGCTCCTCTTACCAGATTCCCAGTCTCTGCCAATGACAACTATCCACACAGCATGATGCCTCTACCACCATGCTTCACTTTAGAGATGGTATTCTTAGTAACTGTATGAGAGGTGGTAGATTTGCTTCAGAAATGGTGTTGTCCTTGATGGCCTAAATGTTTAGCTCCTTTTTCCATCAGAAGAAATTTCAAACATGCCGGTATTTTTCAAAACCAATTCTTTGTTCCGCCACTCTCTCATAACGCCAGTCTCTGTGCATTAGCCCGTTGGACAGTCCCTTCCATATCTGTAGAAGAGCTGTCCAGCTCCATCACAGTCATCTTAGCCTTTCAGGTGCTCTTCTGATTAATGGCCTCCGTACTCAGTCCATGAGTTTTGATAGATGACCCTCGGTTGGCAAATTTAATGTGATTGTATCAACCTTTTATTTTCTAATAATGAACTTAATGGAGCTCTGTGGGATGTGCAAGTTTTAGGATATTCTCTGTAGCTCAGCCATCATTTGTACTTCTCTGTAACTCCAGTTTGTTTGTGGCTTCTCACTCAGACTGAAGAAGTTATTTGCATGAAGGACAAAATGTCTCAGCAAACAAGCAAACAAACAAAAAAGAAACTGTCCAGATGACCTGTCTGAACATTGCCAGATTTATACCTGGATTATTGAGCATGGGTGTAGCTGTGGACAACCATTTTCTCTGACCCCTCCTGGTAAACTTGCTTGCTCCTCATTGCTCTTTCAAGCTCTGCTGTGCCCGTCTGACAAAACTGACAAGGTTTGCGCTTCATCGTTTGACCACAAAATAAGCTGTGATTTGCAGCTCTCCATCTCAGCAACATACATGTGCACTCAACAGTCGGATTGAAAATAGCGCTTCAGGAGGAGTTCAAAAGTACCGCCTTGGATTATACAGTGATGTTAATCCATGGGCCAATCGTTAGCTGCAGTTCGACATCAAAATCTCTTGTTCAACTTGGCTTGCTTGGAATAACTGAGGTGTTTCCAAAAACATCTCAGTTGTTGTTCCAAGAGACAAATTTGGCTGATGCTGAGCTCAGTAAACCAGGAAGGATCTTATGAGATTTCTCTTGTAAATGAGTCCCTAAACTCAATGGGATTAACCTGTATAAATAAAGGTTGAATGAAATGAATGAATAAATGAATGAGGTGTGAACTGGTGTTGATTCTGGAAACTGCTACAACAAATGAATGTAATTTGATTCTCCTCTTCCTTCGGCTTTTCCCTCTTCAGTGGTCACCACAGCGAGTCATCCTCCTCCACCTCACTCTGTCCTCTGCATTCTCTGTCCTCACTCCAACTACCTTCATGTCCTCTCTAACTGCATCCATATATCTCCTCTTTGGCCTCTTTGTCTTTCTCCTGGCAGCTGCATTTCTAACATCCTTCTACCAATATACCCACCGTCCCTCCTCTGGGCATGTCCAAACCATCTCAGTCTGGCCTCCCTAACTTTATCTCCTATTTGTTCAACATGTGCTGTACCTCTGATGATCTCATTCATAACATGCTTCTGTCTTCTCTGTGAAGAAATGTTATCTAATTGTGTTGAGGGACCAGCTGGTCAAATAAGTCCATAATTATGGTTCGGAAGATATGCAAGAGAGGTTCAGAAGCAGTTTCACAAACAAACAGAGCAGCAAAGCAAAGCGGAGTGGGAGGGGAAGTGTCTGTTCTCGGCAGAAGCAAGTGGTGAAGCTTGGTTGTCTGTTTTATCTCTCTGTGACCCTGTACCTCTTGTACAGTGATGGCTGGACATGGGCACCAGTGAACCCTGTGACCCAAAAAGTAAGGAGCAGGTAAAGCTAATGGATGGATGGATGCATGGATGGATGAATGGATGGATGAATGGATGGATGTTTATTCGTATAGATTTTGTATGTTGCAAACATTTTTGAAAAGCAACTCATTCTAAGAGGAAAGTTTTATTTTGATCCATTGTATTTAATTGTGTTCCACCCTAATTTAGTATAAACTACTTTTTTTCCAGCTTGCTAGCTGTACAGTCAGAGAAGAGCTCATTAACTCTGATTTTCTGTGTAATTTCAACACCTGCAGTATTGTAATGATGATTCTGCCACCAGTTAAAATCTTCCAAACCCATTTTCTGCTGCATCAACCTGTTGGAAACAATGCCCTGGGAAATTAGTTCTGTGTCATTTACTTAGAATGAGTTTAATATAATATAAACCTTTTTTTTTTTTTTTTTTTTCAAGAAACCGCATTTGAAGGCTATTTATACAATTGGGCAAGGCTTATACCAGCAATATGTGAGATCATTGGGTTTGCACAGCAGGGATCTGCACAATTATAATAAAATTATTCTCATCCATATCAGCCAGCGCAGACGGCTACACTGAAGAAAACCTTTCATGTTAACTTAGATAGCTGTATTGTGCTCTGACAGCTGAACAACCTTGTGGAGGATTTCAAGAAATGTTGTGCAAGGTCATGCTTTTTTAAAAAAAATTTTGTTTGTGTTTGCTTCTCAGACGCATTTCTTTTCCAACTTAAAACAGATTTTCATGTGTTTTTGGTTGTGTCTTAAAGCTCCAAATTGAACTTCTTCATTCACTATAAGAACAGACAGTGCACAAAGCTAAAAACTCAAAATGACAACAAGCAGAATGGTTAAACTGCTGGCAGTGCAGCACAGTCCATATTCCTTTGATATAACATATGAAGTCTGTTCTCAGTTGTTCTGAAATTTACACCAACAGACTTTTTTTATGTGCTCAAACATAAAGAATTATTCAGAAGTCTTTGCAAATTGGGCAAAAAATATTTGATGATATGATACTAGAATGAAAAAAATATATTGTAGAGTTAAAACCTTCTGAAAAAGACCAAATTTAAACAATGGGAAATATTGTACCTTTGCTGCATAGTTTGCGGAGTTGGTTTGAGTTTGATTCTGCTTCTTACACAAACTCTAGTTTGCTCATGAAAAACCTTCACCAAAGCACAAGTCCAATTAAAATGTCACATCTTTTAGTTTCAGTTCAGGGTCACAGCATAGCCTGAAGTCAACTCATTCCCTAAATAACACACAGACAGTCAAAAACAAGAGAAAAAGACAGAAACGTGTGACAAGTGGGGAAAATCGCTTCTTTTTTATATAATTCTTTCATTATAATATGGGATCATGAACTAATAAAACATCTGGAACAACAACAGAAATCAACAAAAATTTACAAAAATATCTGGAGGCTGTTTAAAATTAATTGCACCCCCCACCCCCACCCCCTTTTTTAAAGGATGGACAGCATCTTGTGGTAAACTGCTGGGGAGAAAGATGATCAAAACAAACATTCTCAGAAAAAGATTATGTGCTTATAGCTCCATCTGGGAATATTTATCATTTGATTGAAGAAAGAAGTTTGCACAATTTAATTGCATACATATGCATTTTATTTAAATCTTAAAAACATATATCTTCTCAATAGGATTTTTTTTTTTTTTTTCTCACAGACAGACAAACATAATCCCGGTGGACTGTGAACCCCACTTGAGCCGCCAAGATTTTCCCACAGATAATTTAAAACAAATGGGGAAGGGTCACAAAGTCTGAAATGACCAAATAAAAGTAGAATGTAGTAAACATAAAATAAAAACATGCTGTAAATGCTGTGGAAAGTGAAAATGCACATGCATGGTACAGGAAAAACAAGTTAAAACAAATGTTTTATGTGTCAAAATGGACACAATTTATTACTTGTAGCAGAATGTTGTAAAAGGATATACTTACTCATTACTGTGTATTCTTACAAAGACCTTACTTCTGCTTTTGACACCATCAACCATGAGATCCTCATTGCTAGGTTGGAGCAGTGGGTGGGCAACACAGGGTCAGCCCTCAATTGGTTCAGATCCTACCTTGCTGACAGATCCTTTTGTGTTTCCATCAAAGATTTTAGTTCTGCAGTGGCAGCATTTAAATGGGGGGGTTCCGCAGGGGTCCATCCTGGGTCCCCTTCTGGGTCCCCTCCTATTATATTTATACCTGTTGCCACTTGGTGCCATTTTCCGGAAACACAACATACCCTTTCACTTCTATGCTGATGACTGTCGAATTTACTTTCCCCCCTAAGACACAATGGTACATGCTCTATTCAACCTCTGCTCGACTGCCTGGCTGATATCAGGGAGAAAAGAAGTCTGAAGTCATGTTGTTCCCTCCCAATGACACGATCATGAACCACTGCATCGACCTTTCTGCCCTGTCATAAAAACAAACAGTCACAAATCTGGGAGTGACAATAGACCCTTCCATGAATCCCAACTGTCGTGTAAACATGATTGTTAAATCCTGTTTTTTCCCAGTTGAGGCGACTGTGTAAGCTGAAGCCCATATTGTCCAAAAATAACTTGGAGAATGTCAGGTATCAACTCAGGGATCCGGCGTGTTGATTAAATGAACCCAGTATGCAGGCAGGCAGGACTCGGAGACATGAGGAGTGCAAATACTGTACTGTAAATAAAATACTTGATGTACAATGAAGGTGCTGACGTGGCAGCTACTTACAAAAATGAGAGAAAACCATGGAATCAGGAGACAAGACACCAGAGGAACACAGATGATGACCTGACCATGAACAACACAAGCACGCAGACTATATAAACACAGTAATCAAACTAAATTACAAACACCTGGACATGTAGACAGGGAAACCAGAAGGTGTAGGGATGGGGACTGATCAACAGAGGGTGCCGTCCCTACAGTACCCTCCCCGCAAGGACGCCCCCTGGCGTTCCCCAAAAATCCCCCCCAAAGAACTAGGGTGGAGGGAGGAACTGCAAGGATGGCAGGCACGAGAAAACACAAGGACAAGAAACCAAAAACCAACAGGATGAGGTCTGGGAAGAGGTCTGCAAGAGCCTCCTTGGCTGTTCAGCTGCATGTCTTACAGACGTGCGGGAGCTCGGACACTCCCCACTCTGCAAAAGTCTCCCCTGAGCTTTCGCAGAGCCTATCTGACAGGCAGGCAGACAGAGACTCTGGTACTCCCCCCTCTTTGAAATTCTCCCCAGCTCTTCTGACAGCTTGTGGGGAGACACTGAAGGAGGAAGGAGCTGGACCTCGGAAATGTCCATTCTTTTTGTCCAACGACTCCTCCGGCGGCAGCATGGACTGGGAGCAGGACCGGGCCAGAGCTCCTCTGGCTCTGAGTCGTCGTCAGAGGCAGACCAGAAGGAGCACACTCGTGGAGGAGTGTAGGAAGAAGCCAGCCCAAAAACTGTGCGGCAGCCTCTGAGCTTCCTCCTCTCCTCCTCCTCCACCAAGAGTGGAGATGGAAGGATCTCTACCTCAGGGCTGTGGTTTCTCCGGATGGGTTCCTCTCGGAACCCATTCACATGGATGACGGCCGCTTCCTCATGAGCAGGAGCCGTTTCTTTCAGCCACCGGGTGGTCCAATTGGGTCCGGTCTTCTGCCTGCTGGGTTCATGTCATGGTCAGGTCACACTGTCAAGGATCTGGCGTGTTGATTAAATGAGCACAGTATCACCTGGACACGTAGACAGGGAAATCAGAAGGTGGAGGGATGGGGACTGACCAACAGAGGGTGCCATTCCTACAGATACAATAATTCATGCATTCATTACATCTAGGCCTGATTACTGCAATTCTAAACTGCTTGGTATCAGTCAGACCACTGTTGCATGACTACAACTGGTCCAGAACGCAGCAGCCCGATTTTTAGCCAGTACAGGCAAAAGAGAGCACATTACACCAGTCTTGGCCTCCCTGCACTGGGTACCGGTTCACCTTTAAATCCAGTTCAAAATACTCCTGTATGTCTACAAATCGCTGAACAGTCTCGTCCCCCCATCTCTCTGATTTGCTACAGCCTTATGTCCCACCATGTTCTCTGAGATAAGTGGCCCAGTTGCTCCTCACAGTTCCAGGAACTCGTCTTAAGCGGAGAGGTGACAGGGCCTTCTCTATAGCAGACCCAAGACTTTGGAACAAGTTACATCTGCTTGTCAGACAGGCCCCCTCCCTCTCGGTTTTCAAATCCTGTTTAAAAACTTACTACTATTCCGTAGCTTTCAACACCAGAGGATCTGTGTTTGAACCTGTGTGCTTCAAACAGGTTAGTCATTATATTTATAATCTGCAGCATTTGTATGTCTATACAGCATTCTGATTTTAATTATTTTGTTTGTTGCTTATGTGTTGCCTGTTTTCTGTTTGTTTGTACAGCACTTTGGTTGGCCTTGTTGTCATTTTAAGTGCTCTATTAATAAAATGGTATGGCATGGTAATTGTATCATACAAAAGAACAATATGTGAAGGACAGTTAAAGATTTAGTCTTCATTCAGCTGATCATGATATATTTAATATACAGTATAGTCAGCTTCATGTTGGGTAGTATGGAGGCTCATATATGAAGAAAATGCTTTGTGTTAGCATTGCTCTCTGTGAAAATGGGTTACAATGGCTTAAAGAAATATGCAAATCCACCCAGGCATCATGTTTCTACCTTTCCTTTGACCTACTTTGTGCCTCTGAGCGACATCTTCCATGTAATGCCCCACCAACATAATGAGAAAGGTTCCACACCATGGTGGCAGGGGGTGTACATGACAAATGGATCACATGTACACTTGCTTAAAACACGTTGAAAGGAATAATAATGACTTTCTGGGAGTTGTTATGTTGGTATTTCACAGGTGTGTATAGTGTTTTATAAATCTGTTGTTTATGATGATGGTAAGTGACATGCAAAAGTACGGGGTCAACATTTTTTTTTGAAGTAGACGAAACAAGAAATAATGATTTGTTCATATATAAAAGGATTTGTACCCTGCACAAAAAAGCAGCTTAATGAGAAAGCATTCCTTGCAATAAAATATAAATTCAGGTGTAAATTCATACCGACACTTTTGTTTGTGCATGAAAAAAAAGCTATTTGTTCTTTTGAAAACTTTTTCTGTATCTCGTGTCTGTTGCGCCTATTGAGGTTTAACATAGTTCTGTTTCATAAATATGCATATTTTACACTGGTAGATTAAGGTGCAGGCAGTTGTTGGATTTTCTGTGTTTTTAAGGCTCTAATGCTTATAAATTAAACAAGGCAAGACTAAAAGTTTCTACTAATATGAATGTATGATTTTGGTTTGTTTGGATTTCATTTAATCCCTTGGTAGGGAACTGTTAAACCATTTTGTGATTAAATTGTAAATTAAAAGTGGCAAACTACACAGCTACATCACTGTTCAGAAATAGAAACGTTATCCATCCATCCATCCATTTTCTTTACCCGCTTCTTCCATCTAGGGTCACGGGGGTCGCCGGTGCCCATGTCCAGCACTCACAGTGCGAGGGGCGGGGTACACCCTGGACAGGTCGCAAGTCCATCACAGGGCCACATGGAGACAAACGAGACAAACAACCATTCACTCTCTCTTTATAGAAACGTTATTGGATTACATAAATCATGTCAAGACATTAAAGAAATCAAAGTCAAGACAAGATGGAAAAAATCAAAACAAAGGCCCATTAAAAACTCAGCTGAAGAAAAGGAAGAGATAAAGGATATGCCAGTGTTTCCTGTTGCTGAGGGATTTGAATAGTGAATGATTGTTGGTTTTTTGTTTATATATAAAAAAAGTGTTTTTCTTGAATGGAATTGAACAGGAAATGCAAGAAAGCTACAGTTTTTGGTGCAAGATATTCAAGCTGGTATAGTTACAAAGTACACCATGTGTTAGAATACTGTACTGGTGAATCTCAAAATTAGAATATTGTGAAAAAGTTTGATTATTATTATTTTTTGACAGTAATTTCAGAAAGTGAAACTCATATGATTCAATATGGAGTGAAATATTTCAAGCCTTTATTTCTTGTATTTTTGATGATTATACAGATAATAATAAATAAAAAAAAAAAAACTAAACTCAGTGTCCCAGAAAATGAGAATATTGTAAAAAGGTTCAATGATGGAAACTTCTGGTGTCACACACCAATCAGCTGATTAACTCCTGGACATGAGCTACAAATGTCTCATTCCTCAAGTCCAGCCAGTCCTGAACAGAAACAACATCAGAAGCGTCTGACCTGAGCTGAGGAGACAAAGAACTGGACTATTGCTCTGTGGTCCGACGTCCTCTTTTCAGATCAAAAAACATTTAGCATGATATTTGGAGATTAATGTCCCAGAGTCTGAGGAAGAGTGGAGAGGCCCAAAATCCATGATGCTTGAAGTTCAGTTAGAAGTTTCCACAGTCAGTGATGGTTTGGGTTCATGACCTCTGCTGGTGTTGGTCCACTGTGTTTTCTGACATCCACAGTCAATGCAGCATCTACTAAGACATTTTAGAGACTTCATGCTTCTTTCTGCTGATGAGCTTTATGGAGATGCTGATTTCATTTTCCAGCAGGACTTGGCTCCAGCCCACACTGACAAAGGTACTAAAAGATGGCTGTGGAATATTCTAATTTTCTGAGACACGGAATTTGGGTTTTTCATTGATTGTAAGACATAATCATCAAAATTACAACGAGTAAAGGGTTGAAATATTTCACTCTGTGTAATGAATTTATAGAATGAGTTTCACTTTATGAAATGACTGACAATAAAAAAATCTGTTTTTTCATGAAATTATAATTTTTTTAGTGCACCTGTAGAGGTAGGTTTTGATGTATGTATTTATTTACTTTGGCGCAGAACAGAGTGATGGATCATGGCGAGCAGAGGGAGCATTTTTTTTCCACAACCAGGCACAATGACAGGGGGTGGCCAATGGTGGCCTTGGCCACCACATATTATTCTTTGACCATCCCAAAAGCCACTCGAATCATTTGAGAACTGATACTCACTATACATTTCTGCAATATAAATTTTAGAAAGCAAAGTTTTGTCAAATGAAAAGGGCAGTTGCTTTACATACACCTGTATGGTGGTGGCCATCTTGGATTTTGATGTGGTAAAATCCAAAAAGTAGTGACTTTTCTTACTCACCACAATCTGGGCCCTCATTTTACTTTCTACCCACATATTCATACAACACTACACCTCTACAAATCTAATGTGACCAAATCAGACAGTAGAATCTAATGAGTGCTTTAGATCACACTTGACCACTGATTAGACACACGTCAAGGAAATGGGGGGCTTAGTGTCTTCATCACAGACAATTTGACATGTGACTGCATACTGGTGGAATTGAACCTCAAACTCTCTCATTGATTGCTTTAACCACCCAGCCATATCCAGCCTATAATGTTATCATATTAACACAACTTGGAGACAGTTCACTGGAATCACTCCTTATCAAAAAGAAAGATTAAACCCTCTTGAAGCTGAATCCGTCTGCCTCCTAAATGCAGAATTAGAGTCAGTTGCACATGAAAGGAGTCGGACAGCTGATCATTCTGCTTTCAGAAACAGAAAAGCACAAACGGGCATTCACACTGAGATTTGACAGCCCTTTTATGCTCACATGGTGCTTTGAGGTCTTTAATGTATGATGGAGCTTATAGGGTTCAAAAGGGAAAGTGTTTAAATCCTTATCTGATTCAAATGGCAAAATGTGGTTGCATCGCTTACCAAAACATGAATTTTAAGCAAATATACAATTTGATATTTTGTTGATTTAAAGTATTTGGACAAAACAAATGCACTATGTGTCTGTGTGACTGACTGTGTTTCAGTTTCAACAAGATCTAATTTGATTGGATAACCGATGCACAGTTGAGACAGCAGTTAATTTCAGTTTTCATGATATTTCTGTCACATCTTTTTGATACAAACAGGTTTGTCTAACATTTTTTTATAGATGTCACAGAGCATCACTGGATGGGAGGTTGTTGGCTGAACTTTGTGGCATGAGAACATCTGCAATCACTGTGCTCTCTGCACATTTTCACACATACACTCATGTATTTCCACAGACAGGCGTTAGTTTTTACTTGACACAAATAATTTACAATGATGAATTTATCAAATAGTGCAATCTTTATTTATATTATATTATTATTATTTATATTATAGGAAACAACCATGAAATACAAAACAACTTTGAAAAAAATGATAAATGTTGCATGTGACTGAATTATTTTGTTCAGGTTTTGCGCTTAATTGAATTGAATTTTTGTCAGCTTTGCAGGTGGGTGAATGAAACTACAGGAGACTTTCAGCAAGAACGTTGACTTGATAAGATTAAGATTCTGTTAGAGAGCACATAATTTAATTTACTATAACACCCATAATAATGTTTTCTGAATGGATTAGACTTGTTTCACCTCAAAGTAAAAAAACAACAAAAATTTAATCAGGGCTTTCCATGTAGGTTATCTCAAGAGCAATTATCTACAGATCGCTATGAGTTTTTCCTCTGAAAACACAGGACCTCCATGTTGACTTGTACTACTAAAGAATACTACTAAAGAATACTAAATACTACTAAAGAATAATACTAAAGAATAATAAATACAGGTAGTCACCGACTTACGGCACCATCGACTTACGGCATTTCGGACTTACGGCGCCACCCCCAGTGACGTCATTACACCTTACGTTGTCTTTTTTATGCAGCATTTTTTTTTTTCGTTTTTTTAGGGTATTTTGTTAGCTAACTGCTTGAAACACAGCTAAACGGCGTTCTAAGTACGCTGTTTTTGTGTTACATTGAAAAAAAAATGTGTTTAAAACTACGTTTACGGCCGCCATGTGGGTTGAGCTCTGACTTACGGCAAATCGAGTTACGAACAGGTCGTAGGAACGGATCTCGTTCGTAACTCGAGGACTGCCTGTACTACTAAATACTACTACTAAAGAATATTACTAAAGAATATTAATACTACTACAAATACTACTACTAAACACAGGAAATGAAGTAAATACAGTACTGTACTTACTTTTGAAAATACTAAAAGTATTAATGTAAAAGTATTTGCTGAATGTATTACCTAATGCAATGCTCTACAGTATCTTTAGGTGTGCCTATACTGTTTGCACATGTTCTGTAATACATTAATGGTGTTGAGCCATTTTAATGAACAATACTGCAGATAATACATGTTTTTATTGTGTTTGCTCTGTGACACAGTTCACACTTGGACTTGTGATTCTGTGCGTCAGAATTTCAGTGATGACCTTGTCACAGTCAGCGGCCCCGCTAACCCCCCTCCCATTGGCCCTGCCTCACACTCACTCCCTTCTGTGTGTTTTTGC
>JARVLU010043568.1:0-19867 GCA_031762415.1 Simpsonichthys santanae
ATTATTATTATTATTATTATTATTATTATTATTATTATTATTATTATTATTATTATTATTATTATTATTATTATTCATGCTTCACCCCATTTGTGATGAAATCTGTTGTTTTCAGGCCTTTTATTATGAGGCTAACAGTCATCAGCAGTTCTCAGGATTTGTTTTCTGGATAGGGTTTTGGAGAACAGTGCCCATGAGTGTCTGGGTTTCTTAAATACCAATAATCTGGATCTTATTGCTGTTTTTCTTTTGCATTTTATTGTTAAATGTAACTGGGACCCTGTGTACATATTCGCGTTCCACCGCATGTACCACATGTGATGCGTATGACAAAAAAGAAACACTGACTCTGAATCATCCACAAAGTGAGACAGCAGTGGGTACTACTTTACAACAAAGCCTAAATAAAAGCATTTTAAAGTTCTCTTTAATAGTTAACTAAACTAGAATTTGACATTTTTTCCCCACAATTCTGCACCCAATGCATGTGGTTAGGGGTATTTTTAGTCCTTTTTGTCACAATATTAGATTTAACAGCTAGAATTGAGTGCAAATTTACTTACCAGGAGGTGGCGTGGCAAGAATGTAGTTGTCCAGCTCCTGAGGCTCCCCCTCTCCTCCATCATTAGTAGCAATGACTCTCACCCAGTACATGGCCATTGACTTCATGCCCTTTACTGTATAGGAAGTCATGGTTGTTGCGTTTGAATTGCAGCGATCCCACTCTGTATTTTCTGCTGGTCTGATCTCCACAAAATATCCCTTCGCTTCATCCGCAACCTCCTTAATGTCCTTAGGTGCGGTCCAAGACAGGGACAGGGTTGTGTAGGATGAATCCGTCACTTTCAAGTCAAGGACTTTTCCAGGAGGCTCTGTATCACAAAATTCAGTGTCAGCTTTTATATTTCACACTAATACCTCACACAATTAAAAAAATGACAGCCGTGTCATAATGTATTCAAAAAGCCACTTACTTTTCGGGTCCCTGGCAAACACAAACTCAGATGGTGAACTGAATTCACCAGCTCCAGAGTCGTTGATTGCAGCCACACGGAACTCGTACTCCATGCCTTCAACCACATCTTTAACGGCAAATCCTTTACCTGGACAGCCGGAATGTGAATATGGGGTTAGTTTATTATAGCAGCAATTGTTGTAACACTTCTGAAGTGAAATGGCAGAGGCATTATGGAATAACCTTTGATTATTTCATTTGGTGGGTGGACTAAGCCCCAGAGGTTGCTGCCTTTCTTGCGTTTCTCAAGGTTGTAGCCCAGAATATTGGTTCCTCCAGTGTCAGCAGGAGGAGACCAGGTGAGACTGATGCAGTCCTTGAAGGCACTGGCAACTTTTGGTGTTGATGGTGGTCCAGGGTATGCTGCACACACACACAATAAAACAGAAAATAACCCCACTGCAAGAAGAAATTAAATTCTCTTCCATTTTGACCATATTAAAAACACATTTTATGTATAACTAATGTTCTCTATTAAGTTGGAGAATATAGGTTGGTGAAGTAAGTATGTTTGTTTATGGGGTCACCAACACGGTGCCCACGGGCGCCTGCTCACCCGCAGAGACCACGTGAGTTGCCCCTGGGGCATGTTTTAAAAAATAGCACACATCATCAAGGAGCACCGCCTAAAAATTGTCATTAATTATGTTTTATTCATTTATGTAATTACATTTGCATGAATGTCAGTTCGAAATGAAAATAATTAATGAAAACTTTAAGAATAAAATGTTTCACTTATACAGCTTAGCAACCTGGAGTCAAAGTTCTGATTGATGCGGAGATGAACTGAGGTTTCTGTGAGCAGCACAGCTACAAACTGATTTTACTTTGCTGAGTAGAGGAGAAAGTGGCAGAAGAAAACATAGTATTTTCACAGTAACTGGGAGAAAGAGTTTGTTAACAGTTATGAAAGACAAATTTCACTCCATTGCACAGTTATAATTGGTCCAAAATGCTGCAGCCCTATTTTTAACCGGTACAGGCTAAAGAGAGCACATTACACCAGTTTTGGCCTTCCTGCATTGGCTCCTGGTTCATTTTCAAATTCAGAAATTCAGAATTTGAAATCCTTCTGTGTGTTTTCAAATCTCTGAACAGCTCTGCCACTTCTTGTCTCGCTGATCTGCTGCAGCCATATGTCCCACAGCTCTGTCTGAGGTCAGCAGATCAGATGCTTATATTGGTTCTGTCAGGATGGCACCCTCTCCTGGTCTTTTCTTGCCTGTTTTCTCCTTGTGTTGTTTCCTTGTCAATCAGCTCTGCCCTAAGTGCTACATGTTTAGTTTTAATTTTCCAGTCCTGCTCTTAGTTTAATGTCTGTTCTCCTTGTGTTGCCTTCTGCCCTAGTTGTGATCTCGTCTGCTCTGTGTTTGTTTAATCATTCAGTTAATTCTTAGTTCTGTGTTTGTCTAATCATTCAGTTAGTTCTTAGTTCTCATATCCTGTTCTGTGCTCCTAGTTTCATTATGCTTCTTGTTGCATCTTTGGTTTGTTCTCCTGATTTGTCTCTCTTGTTAATTGCTCCCAGGTGTTTATAATTATGTCCTGCCTTGTCTGTGTGTATATATACTCTGCCTGCCAGTCTCCTTTGTCACATCATCATTGAGTCCTGTCCTGCCATGCCCTGTTATGCCAAGTCTTGTACTAAGTAAGTTTGCTGCCCTGTCAGCCTTTTGATTTAAATTCATTAAATATATTTATTTTTGTATATTATGCCTCCCGCATACTCCTGTCTGCACAACTGGGTTTGCTCCTGCCTCCAGAGTCAAATCCTGACAGGTTCCAGGAACTTGTCTTGAGTTCAGAGGTGACAGGGCCTTTTTGTTGCAGGTCCAAAACGGTGGAACGAGTTACCACTACATGTCAGGCAGTCCCCCTTTCTCACTGTTTGTGAGTCTTGCTTAAAAATCCACTTTTATTCCCTGACTTGACACAGTGTGATTTGTTTTTACCCGGTCTTCATTCTACACTGTTAGCCATTTAGTTATTATCTTCTTCTATTCTGATCCATGTATTTTTTACTGTGTGCTTTGCATGTTTGTTTCTGTTGTACAGCACTTTGGTTGGCCTTGTTGCTGATTTAAGTGCTTTATAAATAAAGTGGTATGTATGGTATAATATGGTACATGTGCATGTCTCATTTGTGGTGTGACTGTGACATCAAAGCGCCACAGTGTGGAGTGACACTTCAGCAGCTAACACATTAGCTTCAGTGTTTCCTCTGCCATTATACAAGAAGGGCGCTCCATCCTGCCAACTGAACAGAGTGCGCTGCCAACCGAACCATCCGTGAGGTGGCACTCCTTCTCCCTCACGAACCGTTTCTTTATGACTTAGATGTTTGTATATGAGGCATGACTTGTTGGGGTGGATATCATAAAATCAGAACATTTATATTTTCCATATAAATCCTTGCGTTACGTAAAATATTAAAAAAAAATTTTTTTTAACCATCTACTAATTTGTTGTTTGTGAACATCTCAACTGATTAATTCAACTTCAAGCTGTAATTTTAATGTTGTCCAGGATCTTATAGGAGAGAGTTAATTTTAAGGTGCTTGGATACCTGTTTGTCCTGAGGTTACCTTTAGTTCCAGCTTGAATGTCCTCTGTTTCCATCAGCTCGCTGATGCCTATTTCAGTTTCCACTCTGATGCGATAGCAGTATCTTCTGCCATGATCCACATCACTGTCTCTGTATTTGGCCTCTGGACCAATTGGCCCCACCTTCTTCCAGGTGTTCCGTCCAATTTGTTGTCTTTCAAGAATATAGTTTTGGATCTTGCAGCCACCACTGTCTTTTGGAGGTCTCCACTTGAATTCAATTGCAGAAGAGCCGGCTTCAACAATCTCAAGAGGTCCCATTGGAGGTGTTGGCTTATCTGTCATAAAATAACGTGGCATAAAGAACAATAATTCAACTGCACAACACATATTTTCCTTTAGTTTTGTTTTATTGGATAAAAAGCTATACATAGCAGAAATTGGATCTTCCCAGTACATACCCAGTACGTTGAGCTGGCTGATGGCCTCAAGTGTGCCAAATTCATTTTTGAGTTTCATCTTGATTTCACCACTGTCTTTACGCTGCAGCTTCAACATAAGCAGACGACTGCTTCCCTCTGACGTCTCAATCTTGATGTTGCCTTCTTCTGAAAGTTCTTCGCCCTCACGGTACCACTGAACTTTTATAGGTTCTCGCCCAATGAAGGACAAATTGAAAGTAGCCTTATGTCCCTTTTTCACAGTGACATGCGTCTTAAACGCTTCTAGCTCCTCGGCATTAAATCTGGGTGGATCTGAAATCACCAAAATACAGAAACAAATTCAAGGTTTATGTTACAAATTACTGTTAGTTGCCAAAAAGTGAAGACCAATATCCATAAATTGCCTCCTCGTGTGTCCTTCAATAATTATAGTAATTTATACAATTATTTTTTTCATTTATTTTGGGATTTATTTTTATTTTTTTACCCTCAACAACTATTTCAGCCTCCGTCTTGCGCCCATCTGCTTCAAATTTATATTTTCCAGCATTTTCTTCTGTAACTTTGAGAATTTGCAGCCGGTGGAAACATCCCTCTTTTGAAATAGTTAGGTTATCAGATGATTGAATCTGGGAACAAAAAAAAAAAAAAAAAAAAAGAAGCAAACAACGAAACAAAAACACTACTGTGCTTAACTGTTTCAGTAAATGTCTAGCAAATACATTAGATGATAAGCTTTCTTACTTCGGCTCCATCTTTGTACCAGCTTCCTGCACAGTCCTCGCTGCTTACTTTACACTCCAGCACTGCTGCTTCTCCAATAATGGCTTTGCAGTCGGAAAGGCCAGCTTGAAAGTGAACCCCGGGTTCTGAGAGTTTAACAAACAAGTCAGTAAAATGATTCCCCTCATCCCAGTCCTCTCTGGCTTCATCCATATAGTTTCTTTTAAACTGGGAACTGACAATCACATTAAACACAACATGTTTTATGTCAATTATTTGCAGTTCATGTCTACATTTGCGTGATGCCATAGAAAATACTGTATATATGAAGATGCTGTATTGTTCAAGTTGTGAAAAAGTTGTAAGAAAGCATTTTTACGCACTCCATAAATGATACTTGCTTAAAATCATGTTTTTAGAAGGTTTCCTTCAATGTAGCTATCCTGAACTCCTCATAATGCTCAAAGGAAAGTCTCCGATGGAATTCATTTGCCTCCTTTCACTTCTTGACTGAAAGACACGCTATTAAGAAATGAAACCTCCCTCTCAGTGCTGGCAGCTCCATGGCCGTCTGAAGAATTTATTGCTTTGTCTGACACGAATTCAGTCTTCAGTGAAATTACAGATGAAAAAGGTTTAGAGTACAGAGATCCTGCAAGGTCAACTTAAGCTGTCCTCCATCTCACAGGTCTAAGAGCGCTTATAACGTCCAAGCAGAAGTGTTTCTGTTGCAGGAGTAGGAGCATAATTTCATCCACTGCGTATAAATAATTCACCTCAATGCACCGATTCATCCTGAATTAATGCTTAAAACAACAAGCAGCAATGTTAACACAGACGCGCACAAAGCACAGATGGATTTGAGCATTGCAAACACAAAACACAGGTTGACACATATAAATTTACGCTTATGTCCAATCTGTAGGTCAAATAAATTATTTTAAACAACAAAGGTGACTTGCTACTAACCAACATCACTCATAGATATGTAATCAACTGTTAAGAATCTCTCTCACACATTCAGGGTTCAGTCTAAACAAAACTTTGGCAGTAAGAGACAGATGTGCGGTCACACGTCTAATTGCTGGAAAAAGCGTACTTATCCATTGACTTTATGTAGTGATGACGTCTGCCATGCAGCAGTTTTTGTCCTGAAGTCTTACCACTAACTGTCTGCCTGCTTTGATCAACAGGCCTGGCCATGCATGGCCTGAACATCTGTCAGCTGCAGCTGGCTCACCTCCATCACCTCCTCTCACCACTTGTAGGAGATTCATGACAGCATGCTGCTGGCACAGAGCCAGTCATCCCTGGCTTTACTCTTGTTACTGTTTTCTTTGCTTTTTTTTTTTCTATTTTAGTGGAAATCACCATAAATTTCATAAATCCAGTGCTGTTACAAGTAATATATAAAAAAAAAAAAAAACAACAACAAAAAAACAAACATAAAAATCAGTAAGGATGGCAATTGAAAATATCAACATTAAATATGAATGAACATAGTTGTAGAAAAGATAAAATGCAGCTTACATTTGTTCTGTATGTCTTGCTGCGTCAGATCTATTTGTTTTAGGTTTTCGACTACACCGAATGGCTCGAGGTGCTTCTGTTGGCTTTTCACTTTTTCCAGTTTTTACTGTCAGCGTTATTACTCCACACAGGAAATCAACCAAAAAACCTCATAGTCATTTAAAGAAAAAAACAACAACACGTCTATAAACACAAAATAACAATTATTATGCTCAAAACACAAATATAGACACTCTATATTTTGTTTAATATCAAAGAGAAGGAAATGCCTTTTCAAATAGCTTTTGCTGTCACGTATTGTGTGCTCATGGCATAAAAACAGACATGATTAATTTAGCATTTAAGTTAGTATTTATTTCAATTCGCTATGTCATAGGCCATAGATAATATAACAGTAATATGAAAAACATTTTCAAAACAAGACTTGGATACAAAATTATCTAAGTGTAAATAATTAAAATGGGAAATGTGTTAAGGAAAAAAAATCTGATTTAACTTATGCAATAAACTTCATATAACTATATAAACTTCAATAACTATATTTTATATGTTACATCCTTGTTGCATGTTCAATAGTCTGATCATAAACACAGAAATTATCCAACTTTACTCAAAGTTTTCATTTCCTTACTTTCTGCATCAGTTTTTGGAGATAAAAGGAGTCTCCCTGACAGTGACTGTACATGTTATTATCATCTGAACCTCTAAAGAAACATGAATAAAAACACATTTCAATGTCCTAATAAATATGGCAACACATCCAGTATCACATAAAGAATTGATCACTTACCTATAACTGTGTCAGGAATCAATGGACCAGCCCTGATTCGCTTTTTCTGTTTCCCTCCTTTTCCTCCGTCTTCTCCATCTCCTTCATCTTCTCCTTCTTTATTCTCTCTTCCTCCTCTCATACTTCCTTCTCTTCCCTCCCCCTCTTCTCCCTCCCCCTCACTATCTGCATCAGAATCCTCAAAGGAGTCTTCATCTTCTTCTTCTAAATACTCTTCCAAATCTTTACCCTCAGCACCTCCAGCTGTAGCCCCTGATGTGACACCTTTCGCCGCACCGTTAGCTCCTGCTGCAGCACCACCGGCACCAGCAGCTCCACCAACATGACCAGCACCTGCAGTCCCACTGGCACCAGAAGCTCCAGCAGCTCCACCACCACCAGCACATCCACCCACACCAGTAGCACCAGCAGCACCCCCTGCACCAGCCGTGCCACCTGCACTAGCTGCACCACTGGCAGCTCCACCAGCTCCAGCAGCACCCCCTGCACCAGCCATGCCACCTGCACCAGCAGCACCACCTGAACCAACAGCTACACCGGCTGCACCAATGGCTGCAGCACCACTTCCGATGCCATCACCAGCAGAGCCAACTCCTCCGGCACCACTGGTAGATGATCCTGCCCCACTACCAGCACCATCAGCACCAGCTCCTTTTTTCTTAGTTTTTCTTGCAGCTCCATCCTTTCTAGCTGCAGCCCTCTTGGCCTTTGCAGCAGCTTTGGCCTCAGCCTTTGCCTTTTTAGCTGCTTCCTTCTCAGCTCGGGCAGCTGCTTCTGCCGCTTCTTTCTCTGCTTGAGCTTTTTTTGCTAGTTCCATTTTTTCTTCCATTTCTTTCTGATATCTTTCATACTGTTCCTTAGCTATTCTTAACAGCTCTTCATCATCGCCTGCACCCGCAATGGTAGCTTTGCGTTCTCCCTTCTTGGCCTTTTTGGAAGGGTCTTTGTTAGCTATGAAAGAAGAAGAATGTGGCATTAAGTCAAACATTACTTTTTATATTATTTGCATTAAAAAAATGTTCACAACGATAAATGTTTGTCACCTTCAACAATGAGCCAGGCATTGCAAGACTTAATTCCTGCCACAGCAGCGTAGATCCCAGCATCTAAAGGCTTGCAGTCTTTCACCAGCAGCTTGTGGATTAACTTATCTTCTGATACAATTATCTCATGTTTCTCACTATTGCAGAGCAGAGTGCTCTTGCCGTACCATTTGAGCTCCGCTATTGGTGCAGTTAGGACACATTGAAAGAGGGCATCCTCTCTTTCTTCTGCTTTGACCTCTTTTATTTTGACAGCAAAGTCAACTTCAGGAACTGCAGGATTGAAAAAAAAAAAACACAAATCAACAATACATTTAACATCATCCATCAGTTTTGTTCATTTACTTTTAGTGGTTCCAATTTTTTTTTATAGCTGTTCATACCCATGCTGCAAGTTTAATTAATTTGAGACTGGATTTTAGTCATGCACGGTAAGCATAAACTCTTGAAGTGGATTATGCTTCCAAAGACATACCTTTAAAATCTGTGGAGAATACATTGACTCCCTCAACATCCACTGAATATAGCCCCGCATCACCCTTATTTAGGTTTTTAATTGTGAATATATATTTCTTGCCGACTTGTTTTAAACTATGCCTCATTCCTTCACCCTCTTCTTTAGTGAACGGAACCATAACACCATCCTATATGGGAACACACAAACATTTTTTTTTTTATACAGAATAAACAAATAGCAGTGAAATAAAACACAAACTGTATGTTTCACCTTGTACAAGTAAATTTTGCTGCCAGAATCCAAAAGATCCATATCCAACTCAATTGTTGCACAGTCATCACCTTTGACCTCAATAGGTTTTAGTGTCCTGATATGTGTGATAAACTGTGAAGAAAATCAATGTGTTAATACGATGCATAATAAAGCTGTAAGACAAAATGACAATAAACATAAACTGTGTTTTAGAGAAGGCTAGCTCAACGAAGTAGTTTTCTGCTGTAAGCTACGTACCTGCGCAATCTCCTCTTCTCGCTCTCTTTTCATTTCCACAAGTTTTTTCAGCATCCCGCGGAAGTCTGTGACACTGTACTCAGCACAGATCCTCTCGTAATCTTTCTTCTCGGCACTGAGCAGTAGTTCCCAGACTTTTTCGTCTGGTTCCATTGGCTTTTGCTCCCGTGTTCCATCTGAATTACTGCAAAGCAGAAAAACTGTGAAGCTACACTGCAGCAGTTGTGTTTATACCAACACTAACGCTGTACCAGGGGTCTGCAGCCTGTGGCTTTGAGGCCACATGTGGCTTTTTAGTTCCTCATCTGCAGCTCTGTGAAGCTTTGACCAAAACTTACAGGTAATTTAATTGTTCTGGTTTTATACTCACAACAAAAAGGGGAAGTTTTGGCGTAAAAAAATAAATAAATCAAATTTCTGCAAATGTGTCACTAATTTTTTTTTTTTTTTTTTTTCTGTATTACTTCAAAGTGAGGTACTTAATTTCTCATTCTGCCACATAGGCCTGCAGAGTTCAGTGTTTTCATTTTCATCTAAAAGGTAGATTTTATTTCTTTACATCGTAGTTGTTTTTTGTCTCAAAAATGTACAAAAAATGTCAGTAAAAGTTGAAATTCATTATTGATTATTAGTTTTAAAATATCGCCCCCCACTGGTCAGAAAAGCCCCCTCCAGCTTGCTCAAAGTGGCCCATGGGCCACCAGTTGATCAGTACAGTTGTAGCAGGTTTTGTGGCTTAAGGCTCTTTTTTATTTAATGAGTGAAGGCACAGAAATGGCTCTTTGATCAAAAAGGCTGCAGACCCCTGCACTATATGAATGTCTGCCTTAAAAAGAAAATTGATTATTTTTTGGCTTGGAAACTTGAGAAAATAAAAATAAATATTCACCGTTTTTTAAGCTTCTTTCTTAGGTCTGTTGGATCTGAGAAAACATCAAATAATCTGTTTTGTAATTTTGAGTATTTGACAATATGATTTTGTTTCTCATTGTTCTTTTGTTTTAATAAAAGCAAACAAAAAAAAAAAACAGCAACAATGAAAATGTGATGTTTAAACCTCACCTTCAACTTGTAATTTTTGAAGTTCCTTTGTCCTGGAAAATCCCACTGTGAAAAAAACAAAGTAATCGTGTTACTCAATATTGATTTGTACAGTTTTTCAGACATAGATTAAAAAAAAAAAAGATACAAATCCTACTTTCAATAACATTCAGGACAACGGTGCAAACTGCTCTGCCATATTCGTTTGTTGCATAACACTTGTATGTGTCTGCATCTTCCGGAGCCACTCTAGGGAACTGATGAAATACAAACAGAATTAAAGTTAATTTACAGTTTTTTATTTTATATATACTGTATGGTGTTTTAATGTTGCTTATTAAAGCTTTGCATTTACTACAAACTGCTATAGTTGTTACCTCCAGGGTGTGCTCATCACTTTCTTTATTATATTTTTGCAAACACACATCAGGATGGAAAAATATTTCTCCATTTGCTCTGCTCCATGTCATGGTAGGTGTTGGATCGCCTGCCACAATGGCTTTAAACACTGCAGTTTTACCTGCAACAGCAATATCCATGTTAATATCAAGCTACTTGTAGTTTTAACAGACACATGGTGTTGTCAGAGCACCATACATTTTTGTGCTGCTCATGAAAAACAAAACACTTTGTCACATTATATCACTAGATTCCAAGTTCAGAACTGGTCCAAGCACTAAAGTAAAACATGACATAAAATATTTTTTCTGTCCTAAAAAACAGGTCCATCAAGAAAAAAAAAAACAAACAACTAACAAACAAACAAACAAAAAATACACTTGAGCATCAGTCTATTTTTGAGAGTTCATTCTTTAGACGAAATGCTAGAAATTTGTAGTTCTCCAAAAGATACAATGGAGCTTTATAGAAAATATAAACAGAAAACAGGAGAAATGAAGAACAGATCACACTCATAAGAGAACATCAAAATGCTTCAGTTTTTTTTTTTTGTTCAAGTATTTTTTTCTGTATATAAAGATTAAATGAAGCTACAACCTTCTGTAATTTGTACCAACCTTATTTTGGTTTTCTTCTAAGTACTTTTATCTTTGTGTGGTAATAGATTTATTTTTACTCATTTAATTAATCACAAATGTGAGCTTATTTTGCTGTTTTTACTGTTTGTGTTTTTGTTTATCCTCATGGCAGGCCAAAAGGCAAAAATAATGATGTAGGTGACATTGAATAATTCACATTCAAAATGCCTTTGTGACACAACTTTCACTGAACAGCATTTAAATAATGTTTTTGTTTACATTCACCAGTTTTTTCCTCTTTTCCTGTAGAAGAAGTACTGTATAGCACATGAGTGACTCAAAATACCATTTTGAGAAAGACCATTGAGGTATTTTTTAAAGATGTAGTAAAGATACATTATAAAAACAAACCATGATGGATTTAAACTCACTAGTTATGACACGAATGCCTCAACCCAAACTGAGATGTTCTGGCAACAAAATGTAAATTTTATATGAAGTGAAAGCATCAGTGGCTGGTTAATGAACGACAAGCCAATCATATTCTCTAGGTACAAAACTGTTTTGTTTCTTATAGTTTCTATTTTAATATCTCAGTCTAGACTGTTACTATTAAACACATAAATAAATAAAAAACAGCGGAATACATAAAGATATAAACCCATGTTTAAGTTATCTTACAAGTGGCAGGGAGACAGCTGCAACTTGACCAAACATGCTTAGAACCAGGAACTTTAAAAAAAAAAAAAAAAAAAGAATAAAACTATTTGTTTGGGACATTGAAAATAAAGTATAGTTCTTGTAGGACGGAGCTTATCATCATGTCTCACTGCTGCACATTCATCAGAGCAGCAAGTAGTGAACAACCCACACAGGACTTCCCATCAACTACCAGGCAGACGATACAGGAGCATCCCATCACGCACAAAAAGACTCAAAGACAGTTATTACCACAAGCTGTCAGATTACTGAACTCTTGATAATAATACAAAACAATTGACAATAACATTGCACCAAGCCACATCTGTAACATCTAATATGTTTATTGCTGCTGCACTAGTGGCTGTATCATATACGTCAGTACCTTACCATCATAATTCAGCTCAGTGTAACTCAGTGACTGTACAATAACTTGTCACACAACTTGTGTACTTTATGTTAGTTGTGTGCAATATATGGTGTATTTAAACTTATACTGTGTTACTACTTGTGAAAGGTAGTCCTCGACTTAAGGCAACTCAGGCTTAAGAACGGGTGTGCGGCGCAGCGTTAGCATACATTTTACATGTATTTCTTTGACGTATGGCAAAACATCCGGACTTATGAACGGTGCGGCGCCACGTGTAATGAGCTCCGACTTACAGCAAAATCGACTTAAGAACGGTCCGTAGGAACGGAACCCCATTCGTAAGTCGAGGACTACCTGTACTTATTTATACACTGTTATATTCTACCATGTTGTTGCTTACTGTATTTATCGTGGACCTTGAAAATATTTTATTTCTTTTTCACTTTTTGGTACTTTGTTTTGTTCCTTTATTGCATACTTTAATATTTCTTGTTTGTTTATAGCGAGTCCAATCGGTTCTTCTCATCCTGAACATTTCATTTAATTTGTGTTAATATGCATATGACAAATAAACAACATAACACAGTCACATGCACTAAAGCTAGTCACATAAACTGGTATTGGGACACTTTCCCAGATGAGTGTGCAGAGGTCGTATCTTTTAAATGTAACCACCGTGAACATTTAAGATGTTTAATAGTATGAGTTTAGCTTTATAAAGAGAAAAAATATGTGACCTGGGGGAAGTGTCTGCAGTCAAAACACAGCTTCAGAAAAATATACATTTTACTCTATGCTGTCAGTTTGACCATATTTTTATTCTGAAAATGTACAGATTACACATCATAATTCACCAGTTATTTAATGCATCCTTTTGAAACAGTTTATTTACATTTCTGTCACAACCTCCATCAGACCAGCAGAAACTTACCCTCCTGAATAGTAACAGCGATGGGTTTTCTGGTGAAATCTGGAGTCGTCTTTCCTTCTGGAAGTTCCTCCTTAAACTGCGTTATCATAACACCAGGCACTTTTGATTTCTTCCTGATGCCTAAGTGAATCAAAACACATGAATAATTAGATCTGCATATTTCCTGGAGACCAGGACAAGGTAAAAGCTGATGAGCAAAGTCTAGAATAAGCAAACGTGAGTAGGATTTTTAATAAATGCAGGGGTTTATTTAGATATTATGAATGCTTAAAGGATGAATAATCGCATGATTTTTATGAGTTTATGGTTAAAAAGTGTTAAACAAAGCTAAATTCAGATGTACTTAAAAAAAAAAAAAAAAACACAGTACCCAGTTATAACCATTAAATGCTGGCTCTTGTAAATATAAGATGCTTATTGGTAAAAGAAGCAACATCCTAATGTGAAAATGCCACTCTGTCAAATCAAACTGTGACCCACACATATTAAAACTCTCAAAATTAGATTTTACAGGTAATTTAGTTTATTTCTATTAGGTGCAAGGGCATATTGTGAAATGAAGAGATTTTTGGCTCAGTGGCTCAGAGACTGTTTGACCCTGATGGTAGTTAGCTGAACTTGCTCACATAGTTTTACTTTCTTTCTTTTACAAGAACAAAATATTTAAGCGGAGTGATTTGCATTCCCACTTACTTTCCCTTCCTCTGACCTTTTGTTTCGCTTTTTTTGTTTTAATTATTTATTTTTATCTACCCTTATAAAAGTAGTCTCATTGAGTAACAAGAACTCATTTTCAAGAGAGACCTGCTTTTGGGAGCAGATAGTGGGGGTTAAGGGCCTTGCTCAAGGGCCCAGTGTGGGGCAAATGGTGGAGGCAGGTGTGGGTGTTTCATCTTTTCCTCCCACATTTTGACGCCAGTCCAGGGAGTTGAACCTACTTTCTGATCACATGCTCATCTTCTCTTCTCTAGATCTCTGTGCCACCATTCCCCTTTTAGATAGATTAATATTAATTTATGGCCCCAAATATAAACCATAAACAATGTTTTAATATACATTTTTTTTAATTCTTTATCAACGTAATCAACTAAGGTACACCAAAAGATGTATATTTTGTTTGAGAGAAATAACTAAAGTGTTTGACTTCTGAATGTAAACTTAAATAAAGTTCACTTATCAAATTGTTTAAATGGTCATTTTAGCTGGTTATTTGTGTCCCCCTAAAGTTTTGAAAAATAATCACCCCCTCAGCAATCTTCTAAGGCTCTAAGGCATATGTGTCAAACTCAAGTCCCGGGGGCCAAATGTGGTCCTTGTTGACATCTTATCTGGCCCCCGACATGATATGTGAAATGTAAAATACTTTTAGCACTTGGATTTTTTTCAGCAATCTTCGATTATGATGTCAAAAGTGCAACAGAGAACATCAAATGAGACCAATCAAACTCTTGTTGAGGAACCTGCAACTAAGAAAATATGTTGGGTATCATATAACTTGAGCTCATGTAGATTATGAAACCAGCCCTTAGTTTGAAAATGGTTTTAATTTAGGTCCCCTTTTGTAAATGAGTTTGACGCCCCTGCTCCAAGGGGGCATCCCTGAAGGGTCTAGATTTTCCTGAAATTTTTGGTTTAATAGTTTGCACTTCAGTTTACTCTCCACACTCCACCTTGGCAGTATTAAATATATATTTTGTTGCATTAAAACTGATAAATAAAGCAAGCTTGAGCAGATTAAATGTGAACTGCTTATAGCAGGAGCTCCTGGATATAATAGTGTTAATAATGCATGTTTAGGCTGCTGTTAACAAGCTGAAGGTTTACATGTCAACAATGACAGTGTCCTCTTTAAAAGCGACATGTTTCCACAATAATTTTTGATTTACTGTCTTGACAAGTAAAAAAGTAAACAGAATACACACTACACAATCATTTTATGAGTCAATGCAGTGAAGCAGTTATAATTATTAAGTTTTTTGCAAAGTATCCCATAAGGTTATTCTGGAGCTGATTTAACATGACTCATAATGTGCATGTGCTAAAACTGTATATGTATGTATATTAAATATGTAAATGTTATGACTATGTTAGAGCAGCGTTTCCAGTGAGGACATTTTAAGAGGTGTAAGTTCACATCAGAAGCAAATGAGTATGTTTACTATCACTGGAGAGCAGAAGCTTTTTTTAAAATTTGGTCCTCAGGTCAAATGTTTGCAGATGAAAAGATTTCAGCTTCTGTCGGCTTGTGGGAATCAGCTGCACCTCAGCTGATTCATATGTAGCTAGAAATTGAACTCTGCCATCTTTTAACCGTGTTTTTCAGAAATACCAAACAAACTTTTGAGTGTCTCTTGTGCTGAGCTGCGTGCTACCTTTTTCATTTCATTTATGTCAAAGTGCATGAGACAGCACTTTACCTCCTTTTTTCTTCAGAGGTATTGTCTTAAGAATAAGATCAAAAGCACAGTTGTATGGCAGTCATTTTATTATTTCTGTTTAGACAGAGGTGGCATGGCGGTGCAGTGGTTAGAGCTGTCGCTTCTTAGCGAGAAGGTCACAGGACCACCACCTGACCTAGGGCCTTACTGTAAGGAGTTTGCATGTCTGGATTTTCTTCAGGTGCTTCAATTTCCTCCCGCAGACCAAAAACATGCATGTTTGATAAACTGGTAACACCAAACTGTCTCTAGGTGTGAGAGCGTGCATGGTTGTCTATGTGTCTCTGTGATGGACACTTGAGATCCTGTCCAGGGTGTCCCCCGCCTCTCACACAGTGACTGCTGGATGGATGGAGCAGAGAACAGAGAGAAGTCCTCAGTTCTTTCTAGATAAATGCAATCTGTTTACTTTGTAATTGTCGTGGCAACTGTTAAGCTCTTGGTTATTTTCTCTACAGTCATGTGCGTTGGGCACAAATGTTTATTGCGCATTCACTGTGAGATTATAAAAAGTGTGTTTGGCTTCAGATTTAACTCACATTAAAGTATATACAGTACAGTATTTTGATCTTGACACTGAACACACTGATAGCTCTTAGTTTATCAGCCTGTAATAAAAATGTATTAGTGCATTGGAGATTATACTTCTAACCAAACAGAAAAAAACAGTGTTTATTGTTTGCTGAATGCAAGTTATTCCATCATTTTCATGTTGTTTGAAGTTCAGAGGTCACCAGTTCCCACGTCTCATTTTATTTTCTCCCACAGCTGCTGCCAAAGTAATTTCTACAGACATCAGGGAACTCCTGTTTGTCAGCTGACATTTTCAGCTTAAATCTGCAGACACACTTGTCAACATGTCTCCTGTACAGGTTGACAGGGTGCGGTACAGGTACAGCAACAGGAAACCCTGTTGTTGTTGTATTTTTGTTTGTTTGTTTTTGTTATTACAAAATATTTCATTCATCACCAGAAAGTGAGTTCAATTTTTCATCAAGAAAATATTAATTTTAGATAAGGATGTACTTTTAATAATAAAATTGTGGATTATTTTACACATGTATTGTCAATTTGTTTAGAACAGTGGAAATTCATTGCTGTAGATGATTTTTTTTTATGACTTCATCTAATACAGAGTAAATATAATAAAAAAAAACAAACTAATTCAGGTTTTTGTGAAATCAGTTTATTTTATCTCATCATTTATCAGAGACTTGTATGTTTCCAATTCGGACCAAACCCTTGTTCCTCAGTGACTTAGTGACTGTGCATAAATCTCAAGATTTATTACAAATACAAAATTATCCTTATAAACTTAATAGTTGTGTTAAAAAGGACACATCTTATTTTGTATTTTTTATTTGGCTCCTTTAGAACTTTGTGCACTTGTGTTCAACCAGAGAACTTTTCACAGGATTGATCAGGAGCTGTGTGTTTTTCAAGCTGGTTATCTGGAGACCTTAACATTCTGTGTTATGACAGATGTGGTTCTCTTAGCGCACTTTTTGGATCTCATGCGCTGCAGTTTTGTGACAGCTACATGCAAGAAAGCACGAAAAGGTCAAACCTCAGGAAAAACAGAAGTAAATGTAAAAATGTGACTGTTCTCCTGGTAATCTTTGTGGGAATATAAAGCTCATATATAAATTATTGTTAATTTATTTCCTTTATACCAAGTTTAAAATGTGTAAAACTTAAACTTAAATGTTAGTTTTGTTTCAGGCTTTTTGTTATATTTGCATTTAAAAAATACTTTCTATAACAGCTGTTTTGCTGGAGCAAGTTCACTTGTTGAGATTTATCTGTGGTTTCATCTTGTATAGAGCAAATCTTGTGCACTTATTTGTAAAAAGTGGCATTTTCCCTCATAAGTGCCAGCTAAAGTAGACATTTGTCAGTCATTCCCAGTGCCCTCTAGCAACAGCACATACTTTGTAGTATTCATACAAAATGGAGGTTGATGAAAATGTCTCAACAAATTGCATCCGTTGTGACACTGAAAGCTGCATCGTATGTCTGGATGACACCTTTCAAGAAGCGATGAAGATCACATCATGCATCCAACTGAACCCATCAAGGCATCATGCATGTACTGTATACAAAAGTAAAACATTTGTGTGATTTGGTTTTCTTTTTGCTGGACGCATACCTTTGTCGTTGGGGTGAACTCCCTCAGAACCGTCGGTTTAACACGTAACATGACACCAGGAGAGGGCACAGGACAGGTGAATATTAATCCTGACAAAAGCACCATGGCAGATTGGAACTTTGACAGGATTATGGACACAAAACACAATATACAGCAAATACCCCAAGAGTGGGGTGGACCAACAGAAATTTGCAGACCAGATACTTTAAAAGACATTGACAACGAATGTTAGTGAAAGACAAAATATAATACATCATGTTAGTACTGAGTCGCTGCAGCAGCTTAGATGGAGATGAGCTGGCAGCTGTTGAGACTCAACGCAAAGCTTGCTTTCACATTTTCTCAAAGCAGACATCTCAGGATGACTCTTGTACGGTGCTTGAGAGAATTCAAGAAATACTTGAGAAAAAAAGCTGTTTGTAGGAAAACAGTTTTTTTTTTATTTTATTTTTTTATATATATTGCTTTTCTTCTTTCAAACAAGAATGTTTCATTTTCTAGTTTGCTCACTCTTCACACTTTCAAGTTTGTGTTGCAGTGATCATCAGCTGCACGTGTCCCATGTACTGATCCTCAGAATGCGTTCATTTGAATTCATCTTTGAATTTCTTCAGAAAGAGGTTTCCACTGTTGTTTCGTCCACTTCATGGAGCTTATTTGGATCTTCTGCCATCTTTGATTTTCCAACGTTTTCATCTCTTGATTCTGTTCTTAAGAATAAGAAGTGTGACATCATCAGCATTCTCAGCTATTTTAAAGGTGTGGCCGCTTTTATGAGCATTGAAAAGAACACAAACAAGGCCTTCAGACGCTTCTGACATCTGAAATGATCGCAGAGTTTTGTAAAATCCTTGTTTGGACGGCCTCCTCTTGTGGTTTTGTACTTCTTTCTGTTCAGATGTCAAATTTTCCTGAACAGTATTCATCAGATAAACTGGTTCAGCATCTTTAAAGATGATCATTGTACATCGGTGACATGCTTGTTGCATTCCTTATTACATGTTCCCATGTTGTGTAGATTTTTGTGTGACACTGGAGTTTGTAAAGAGTTTGTCTGTACACTATATCTCAAATAAATCCTGATGAACCACTTCTGAACCACTTCTGGAATAAAGAAAAAGACCAGTAGAGGCAACTGGAATACCAACCGTTGACCGACTTCCACACTTACCTGCCTGCCCAGTGGCAGTCGGCTCAGCTTCCGCTGTCGTCGTCGACATCTCTAGTTCGTCTTGTCTGCTGGTTCAGAAGGTTCTGCAAAAATAGACAGAAAATTAAACATAAAAAAATATAGCACTTTATATTTGCTTGGCTGAATTCTCCCTTTAGAGCACACATGTCAAACTCAAGGCCCAACAGATGTGGCCCACCACATCATTTTATGTGGCCCGTGACAGCTTAAAAGGTCTAATTGTCATATAATAAATAAGTCAAAAGGGTGCACTGATAACAAACTGCATTTCCCATAAAGCATTCCGATTATGTGAAGTAACAGCATCCCACCACTAGATTGCAGTTTTTCCACATCAATGTCATTTTCCGAATAAGTGGAATTGAGAAATACAAACAATGATCCCAAAATGTCCAGGAAGAGAAAAAAAAAAAACTGATGCAGATGAAGTCTGTTTCAAGAAAGATGGGAAAGTGAATACTGTATTTGTTTGTGCTTCAAGGAGAGAGACTGGTATGTCTTTTGTGTTATGAGGCAGTGGCGGTCGTCAGAGTACAATCTATGTTGGCATTTTGACACCAGACACGGAGCTAAGTATGACAAAGTGAGCCTTCAACCCTAAAGTTATTATTTTGAGTTTATTATACTCATTAAATGTATTATAATATGTTAATTTTGCAGCAATGTATTTGGGATTGTGGGTTTATGTATTTATGAAGGTAAAAGCTTTCTATAATAATACTATCTCTTGCCAGGCTGTGTGCAGCCATTTGGGTTTTGTAAAATGCAACACCCGTCATATCTTAGCAGCTCACAATTGTTTGTTGGACTGTTCTGTTCCTCTTAACTATGACCAAAAAGTTTTGAACAAAGCTAATGTCAAAACTTATTTTTCCGTATTCACTTGGAAAGTTTGATCACTGATTTATGGAGTAGTGTGGATTTCATAACCTGACAAATTAAAAGCCTTTATGTTATAACAGCAGACGTATTTTTCTACATCTATGCAAATACATATATACACTATTTGTAAGTT
>JARVLU010045247.1:0-19803 GCA_031762415.1 Simpsonichthys santanae
AAAAAAAATCGGTAAAATCGGTTTCTCATGCAAGCATTGGCCAATTTCCGATTTCCCAAAATCAAGGAAATCGGGGCGATAAATCGGCCGGCCGATTTATCGGTGCACCCCTACTGGTTAAATAATTTTTATTAACTTTAGATTACATGTTCAGTCTAACAATCTAACTGGATCTCACCAGTCCTGGGCCTCGATCCATCCGGCCAGTCCCTGTCTGATGTCCATAGGGAAGTTATCATCATACAGGTAGTCCACATGTTCCAGGAGCCGGATCTCCAGCTGCTGGATCTGTTTCCACTGGCTCATCTTGGCTGCAGGTTCATTAGTGTAACAAAACCAGGACGAAACCCCTCAGTCATCAGTTCAAAGGTAATCTGAGTAAAAGCTGAGTGCTTTGTTTTACCTGAGGCGTCTCTCTGCTTCCTTTCTGTCAGTTTCTCTTCACCATGTGCACCTGCTTCTGTCGCAGGCGTTCACTTCAGTCACTTTAATCAGGAAGAGATTGTATGGGTTACTGACACACTTCAGGAAACAAGCAGCCCTCCCCCTGAAACATCCAAAAACTATGAAACTATGACAAGGTTCATACAGATAAACTAGTTACATGTGAGGGCTTGTAACTGGAACAAGTTCATCTAATGTAGATAATGATGCAGTTTTATTTTGAACATTTAAATTGATATAATACATATTTTCTTGCACAATAAAACAAAGACCACAATAAAACTACAAACGTCTTTTAACCAAATTTCACTTGAACTCTGCAGAGTCCCAATCAAAGAATTAATTCAAGCTGAACTCCAGTGGAGCAACTCAGTGAACCTGATCTGCACCCTGTGGAGGAGAACCTGGTTTCAAAGAAGCTGAAAGGCAGAAAAGCTCATTGCGCATGCGTGGGCGCCAAGCGTGCCAAACAGCTGTGCGAAATTCTGTTCCTCCGTGAAAATCTGTTCCCCCTGTGTCTACAGAGCGCACTTCAACCCGAGAAGCGGAACAGATTTTCACGGGGGAACAGAATTTCGCACAGCACTTGCTGGTTTTTGCTAAAAAAAAATGTGTCATACTTTATTTGAATAACCAGTCGATTCAATATTACAACAGTACTGTATTGTGTTTATCTCATTTAAAAAATATATATTTTACAATATTGTATGTTTCTTTTTATGTGCGTTCATTTAAATAACGTGGTAAAATCTCAATAATAATTTATTTTGTATTTCAAAATTATAAACTTCCGTCATGTCCGAGTGAACCGTCAAGTTGAGCAACATCGCCCTCTAGCGGCGTAAAATATATATAGCGCCAAGTCATAACAGAAGTCATCTTAGGACACTGAACAGAAACATAAAAATAAGTTAACTCTATGAGGTTCCATTACATGCTATGTTATTCAAGATTAAATTGAGCCAATAATTTATTGAATGATTAATTGAGATAAGCTCTGAAAAATAGAGACTGTATGGTTCTTCTAAATTCTACTTTTCTATAAATAATATTATAATAATATACTATTGTTGTCGCTCTTGTCATCGTTCATTGTTGAAAACAGGTCTCTTGTAATAAATGGGTCCTCGAGGCTCCACCGTACAATGGGATTAACCAAAGGTTGAATGAAAAATACATTCAGATTCACACGTTACTTTTTTAACGTGCAGGGGATTTCCTGCAGTACCACTCCTCGTCAGCCAGTGGCGCTAGAGAGCCAGAGTGTGAGTTTTGATGATGGCCTCGGTGACGCAGCGGCAGCCGGCGGAGGTGAAAGGTGACTCCCGTGTGAAAACATGGTTGAACACAGGGATGTCCGCGTGGTTTACCGGGGAGGCAGTAAAATCAACTTCAGGGAGCCGATCATCAGCAGTGATTCCAAGTTTGTGCGCCTTTTTAACTTGACACCGAGTAAAGATTAGTGTTAAAAATGCAGGCGTTAGCTTTAGAGCGTTAGCATAAAGAAAAGAAAGCGTTAGCTGTTAGCAACAAGCTGCATGCTGCCTAGTTCTGCATCATATTGTTATTGTTGTGTAAAGTAGTCCGTATTATATTTATTGTTTTTCGAGGAAAAGGTTGAAGGGTTTGTTGTGCCTGCAGGTTCCTGATCTGCGTCTCAGGTGACTCTGTAAAGGTGTTCAGTACTGTCACTGAAGAATGTGTCCACGAGCTGCGTGGACACACCGACCAGGTGACAGGTGTGCTCCTGAGACCCTCCAACCACCTTCAGGTACTCTTAGCTGGTCCACTACAGCTCTCACCACCTTAATTCAGAGTCAGTGCTAGATTTATGTAGCTATAATAACCCACAAACACACAGCAGCAGCATGGATTAGTTGTTCAAGTTGTGTTTATTTGTCATAGGTTAACTGCACAATGAAATGCTTAGGATGAGAAGAACCGATTTGACTTGCTAAAATAATAAAAATCAAAGAACAAACAAGAAATACTAAAGCATGCAATACGGATACATAAAAAAGTACCAAAAAGTGAAAAAGTAATTATATTTACAATGTCCTAAAAAGAGACAGTGAACAACAACATGGTAGAATATAATGATGCAGCAGGATGAATTTGAATGAATGCGTACTTCAAGGTACATTAGTAATATTCCGTAAGCTAAAATGCACGATATATATATATAATTAACATATACTATACAGGTTGTGTGACAGGTTATTGCACAGGTAGTGACATTGAGGTTGAATTATTAGTTATAGCCAGTTGTTCAGGGTTATTTATCGAGAGTTCATTAATCTGACAGCTTGTGGGTAATAGCTGTCTGTCTGAGGGTAGTAGATGGAAGAGTCCTTGTGCTGGATGGGTGTGGTTGTTAATGATGCTGCGTGCTTTACACAGACATCTGCTGTGGTAGATGTCCTGGATGGTGTGGAGACTGCTACCAGTGATGTCCTCTGCTGTTTGCACCACCTTCTGTAGAGCTTTTTGGCTCTGACTGGTGCAGTTCCCGTACCACCCTGTGATGCAGCCTGTCAGCAGGCTCTCAATGGTGCACCTATAAAAGTTGATGAGGATGCTGAAGTTCGTACCAAAACTTCTTTAGTTTTCTTAGGAAGTAGAGTCTTAGTCAGGCTTTCTTGACCACAGTGTCTGTAAAGTCCAGGACAAATCTTCAGTGATGTGAACATCGAGGAACTTGAAGCTGCTGACCTGCTCCACCTCATCGTTGTTTATGTAAATGGTGGAGTTCTGACCTCCACACTGTTTCCTGAAGTCCACTATCATCTCCTTCGTTTTGCTGACGTTTAGAGAGAGGTTATTTTGCTGACACCAGCTGGTGTAGCAGGGGCAGGGGTCCTACTGAATACAGATTACAAGTTAAGGACTTTTTGTTGCAGGTGTACTCCTGCTCAACAGATGGCACCGTCAGACTCTGGGACTTCACCGACGGCATCCTCATCAAGGTAAAACTTGATCCTCAGCTCTGTGTTTTGAATGATGCGTTTCATAAACTGTTCTCCTTCAGACTTACATCATCGGATACCCGATTTACTCGATCCACGCCTCTTCCAACCATGACGGGGTCGTCTTCACTGTTATTCCGATGCAAAGCGACAAAACAGCCGGTAAGTGTCTTTGTTGTGGGCTTCACTCTCAGTTTACCTCTGACCATCTGTTCCGGCACTCGTTTAAATTGACCTCGTTGGTAAAAGTTAAAAACTGGTACAAAAAGAGTCTGCAAAGTTCATAAATCATGTCACAGACGCTTTAACAATAGAGTAAACCTAATTTAAGAAGGCTGTCACTACCTTACACACAAATAACCTCTATTTCAAGTAGAGCTTGAAGCAAACAGATGATAAACCCATCCAGTGTGCAAATATTTAGTGAGATGTTAAAAAGCAGTCTGACAACCTCTGTGGTGGAGGAGTCTGGGTGTTTGAAATGTAAAATTTGATGGAAACCTGTGATGAATCTGCTCCACCTGTTGCCCCGAACCTTCGTGTTTAAGTGTCGGATCACAGATTTCTTGTAAGATTTGTCACCTGATGCGCTCAGACGAACGAGTCGGCGACGTTTAACAAAGATGAAAGTGGCTGAGAGTGTAAAACGTCTTGTGTGCAGAGGCGTTCCAGGTGGTTGCAGTGAACCTGCCTCAGTGTGCAGACCAGCAGGTGGAGGCTCGGGAGCTGTCTGCCGTCCTGAGTAACGTCAGCTCCAAACCTGCAACCATCGCCTTCGGTCGAGGGGTACGCCTCCCGTCTTGGATTCACTTTTCTTCATCGGGTGGATCTCATAATAATCGCCTCTCGTCCTCACAGGGAGAGTATCTGGCGTCGGTCCGGAGTGTGCAGATGGAAATCTATTTCTTCAAGAAGTGCAAATCCTACAGGTTCTTACACTTTTTCACTTTGAGGGAAAACTACCAGTTTACATACAAAAGCTGCAAACAAGTGTTTAAAATAACATTTCTGCTTCAGCTACCATAATTTGTTTATGTGAAAAAGTTTGTCTGACTGTTTACACCAACTCCCGTAATGATTTGTTATAATTACTTAAAACAAACATTCTGTAAGCCTGGATTCTTGATATGCCTGAACTTTAACCCCCCAGATAGCCAGATGTTAATTCACTTAGGGCTGCGCAAACATCACATCTGTAGTTTCAATTTTTAGTTTTACTCCAAACAATTAAAATATACCTCGTACAGAAAGAGACAAATTCTTTTTTTTTGTGAAACATTTTTTACAAAATCACTGAATGTTAATAAATGATCAAACCCCTCCAGGCTGATTTTAAAGAACCAAAAACATGCATGTTAGTCTGCCTTCAGGCCCCTTGCTAAAGAGATCTGTGATCTCAATGGGATTTGCCTGGTTAAATAAAAGGTTAATAAAAATAAATAATTAAATAAAAAAGCATTGGAGGTTGTTTAATTATGAAAAATCTGATAACCCGACCCCATAAAATGCATGTTTTTAATTGAAAAACTGATTGCATCCTAATAAAAAATAAAATAAAAATTAATAGCGGGGGGAAAAAAAAAAGTTTTTACAGTACAATGAAAGTTTATGGTTTTGTTGATTTAAATATTTTATTCAGTAACCTACATCTGAATAAAAACTAGGTTATTTTTAGGAAAGTTTTGACAAAATAGTGTTACAAAAAAAAATCTTAAGCTAATTCACTGTTCTTTGGGTTCTAAACAAAACGCAGTTTCTTAACTCAATATTTTCCAGCATTCCTGTTTCTAACATTGACTAAAATAATTGATTATTAATCTTATCACGTTCTTTAGTCACATTTCTTGCATATTTTGATTCCAGCGTTGGACTTAAGCTGCGCTTATCTTAAAAATGATGCGTAGACTGTAAAGGATCTTGTTCTGCTGGAGGAGACTGTGACGTACTCACCCCAGAATTATAAAGTTTAGTTGTTTATCAGATGAGGGGAGAAACAACCAGCACACAACAAAAACAAACTGTAAAACAGAGCGTGCCCAGGTCCCATCAGACGTCGACGCTGTCGGACTCTCAGGCGTCTGAACCGTCAACCCTGATCATCGACACTCTTCTTCCTCTTTAGGCTCTTTCACAAGATGCTTCAGTCCCTGACCGGCTGCCTCGGTCCTTTCAGAAGACACACCGAGGGGGCTCTGCGACATCCCCACCCCCCGAGCAAGCTAGTAACAGGGCCCATGTGGGGGGATAACCCAGCAGAGCTGCAGCTCAGTAATGTGATGAATTGATGACATTAGTTGCGACTTGCGACGGTCCGCTCATGGGATTAAACAACAAACAGATTTAATATCAAGGGAATATTGATGATGATGCATAGGCCTGTCGCGATAAACAATATATCAATTTGTCCAAGGAAAATCTATTGTTGCTGTTGTCATCATTCTTTGTTTGTAGCCAGGTCTCTCTCGTAAATGAGTCCTCGAGGCTCAATGGGATTAACCTGCCTAAATAAAGGTTGGATGAATGAAAAAAATAGTAAAATTGTATCTAAAAGTTACAACAAAAAAGGGTTGCTGCTCCATATTGGAATGTGTTTTGTACATAGTCCTGGTGATATGTGCAACTTAAAGAGCACAAATAAAGGTGAGATTTTCAGATTTTTCACATAAATCACACATTATCACAAAAAACTTATAGCTTTTCGTACAAGAGAAATAAAACAAAGATCGCCTGATTATGAAATAAGCTGCATGAACTCTATATTCACTACCTCCATTTGTTCCAAAGACCTACTAGTATCAAAAGAATCAAAACATGTTCACTTCAGATCTACAGGTTATGTTTAATTTATTTCCATTACATAATGCTGCTCATGAGGTCGCCTTGTTAGTTTATTTGGTCTTTCAAGGGCTTTCGTGTTCAAGAGGCCCACTTCACTCTCATCAGTAAAACTCATTTCAAATTGCATGTTGGCCAGAATCCCTGGTGATTAGCATAGCAAAGATAAACCCAGCACACATTCGAACAAGTAAGTTTTGGACATCATTAGTGTGTTCATTGCAACAGCAAGTTTCCCCGTTTCAGTATGTAAGCTTGTTTTCGGGGGCAAAAATTCCTACATAATTAGAAAAAGGATCTTGCAATTTGTAGCAGCTAATTACACCTTTTTTGCATGAAAGGGGATAGTTTGATAGCAGAGCTGTCGTCTCCCTGTGTGCTCCCCGGCAGTGCAAGCAATGTTGCTGCCAGTATCTGTAAGAGACTGACAGTGATTGGAAGGTCTGCTGTTGTTTTTAAACCTCAGGAGTAGTGGGAAACCAGTCTGTTATTGCTTGAATAGATAGTGTTATTTGTCAGGAGGGGGTAAAAAAGGTTACAGGGGGACAAACATGCACTGAAAACATTTCCAAGATAAGTTAAGAGACAGAACCAAGTTGTGGACAAGCTAGTCCAATCACAGCAGCACTTTAGGTGCAGGGGTAAGGAGGGGGTCTCTCTCAGTGCTTGGTGTTCGGAGAAACACACTTAATCTTTCAGTTTGTTTGGGCGTTTTATTCCCCGGAGGTCTAATTTAGAATGAAGTGATCTGATTAGCTGAGCTCTCCCAGAGCCTCTCTCGTGGGAGCCACCACCGAGGGCATCACTTGAATCACAATCAAAAGATGCAAAGACAAATTACACTTCTTATTAAAAAGGATGTCTTTTTAATCTTTTTTCCCCCCCTCCTCTTCCAAATTCGAGTCAGCGGTGATCCTCGTTTCTCCAACACAGAGGGGACATGTTAAAGGGGACATGTCCTCACAACATATGCTTCCTGCTGTCATCTATTTGAAATTATTGCCAGAATATGTTCACCACTGAGCCCAAACATTGCAGACAGATTGTTTCTGTGCTCAAGAAATTGCAATGCAAACATTCAGACTGTTGGCTAGTGCTGCACATAGAAAAATATACTGATTATAATTCCTTTTAGTAGACTTTTGTGGATTTCTTCTTTTTACTTGTTAACTCACTTCAAATTAAAGGTGTGGCATTTATTGAAAGAATTCATTTCACCTGCTACCTTTCACAACAGTGTTTTGGCCAAATGCTGAAAGTACAGTTATGGAAGCTCTTACCCATACCATACCACTTATTTATAAAGCAATTAAAAATATCGGCAAGCTCAACCAAAGTGGTGTACAGCAAAAAAACAAACAAGCAAAAGACATAGCAAAAAATACATAGATCACAAGAGATAAGAACTAAATGGCTAACATTATAGAATATAGACAAGTTCAAAATCAGCTCACACAGTGTCAAAAACCATGGAATATAAGTAAGTTTTAAAACAAGTCTGAAAACCGGTAAGTGAGGGAGCCTGCCTGACATGCAGTGGTAACTCATTCTACAGTTGTGGACCTGCAACAGAAAAGGCCCTGTCGCATCTGAGCTTAAAATGAGTGCCTACAAATAAAAGCATCTGGTCTGCTGACCCCAGAGCACTGTGGGACATATGGCTGCAGCAGATCAGCGAGATAGGAGGGAGCAAAACTGTTCAAAATTTTTAAAACAATACTATTATGCAATACCACCAGTTATCTTGCTCAGAGTATATGTTGCCATGACCATCTGGTACCACATCGAATTTTAGGTCTGTATACATAAACTGGCAAAGTGGTAGTAATTTTTGTGTTGGATAATGTTGCTTAGCTGTGATGGTCATTTTGGAGTGGATTGACTCTAAAATCATCATGGTCAGATTGTCAAGGCCCCCACATTCATATGTCCCTTGGACTATGTACAGTGGGTCAACAGAAAGGCAGAGTTCATTTATGCAGAACCTGACAGTGCCCCATGGGTAGAGGTCTAGTTGCCACTTGCCAGGTACCTACTTTACAAGTAAGTGTTAGTTTTCTGGGCTGGAAGGGAAAAAGGACATCGTTCTTCCGGTTTAGAAGATTGAATTTTGAAGAGTCTTTTCTTACTGATGTTGTGTTTTGTAGATGGAGCCAGAGAGGAGGGAGAAACAAGGTTCTAGGTTTCCACAGGAGAGTTGAGGATCCAGAGGAGGTGAGTACTGGTGGAGAGAGAAGCAGGCTGTTGTTGGTAGAAGGTTGCTGATCCAAGTTGTTGTTTTGGATGGTTTAAGGGACAAGATCAGGTTTAAGCGGAGTCACAAGGACAAAGGTCTTGGGAGTCTAGAAGATACAGGACTTGAAAGTCGGTGGAGAGAATCACAAAGTCAGAAACTGGTTGGAAACAGGTTGTATTGGTGGCCCATTATTTACAAAAGGGTATGATGATGTCCCAGCATCAGAAGAATGTCTGGCAGGAGCTTTTATACTCATAGTAGTCTTCCAAATTAGGATCAGGTGTGGAGTGATGGCTGATTACGATGAGCGGCCGCTGTGAAGAAAGTGAGGGTGACTGGAAAACCTAGAAATCCCACACCTTGGGAAACTCTACCAGAGGCAACTTCCCCTGACAGCAAACCTCTTAGATCATTCAGGAACATAAACGCCTCCACCGCTATAAGGTAGTGATTTACAAAGGAGTTACCTGATCATATTTGTCTGAGCCATTTTTGCATTTTGTTAAAGTCAGCTGGCTGTGAATTGGATTGATTCCTATTGTGAATTACAGTAGTTGTAGGTGTATAACCATTGATTACTTTCTGAAAGTTTTGTTAAAATTTGTCAAATGATTCACAAGTTGTTTTGGTACGAACAAATACACATGCACACACATCACCACACAGAAACAGGCAAAAACATTGGCTGCTTTCCCTTTGTGACCAAGAGTGATAAGCAAGCGTTTAATTTCTGAATTATTATTATTACAAAGTATTACATTATAGTTTATAAATTTTGTTTCTTGGAAATTGCATTTTACTGCAAAGCACTCACACAGCATTGATTCAAATTCCCATATTTAGTGGTACAGTGTGTTCAAATGGTATACATGTTTTTGTAATAGTGTTTTTTTAATGTAACCTTTATTTAACCAGGAAAATCCTACTGAAATTGCATATTTCTTTTCAAAGGGCTAACGGCAACCTAAACATGCTTTTTGAACTGTGCGAGAAAACTGGATACCCAAAGAAAACCAGTATAAACAGAAGGGGGACATGCAAACTCAACACAGAAAGACGCCGGTTGGGTCTGGGGTTGCCCCAACTCGGGGTTTGAATCCAATGGTGCTAACCACTAATCTCTTGGGCTTCCCATCTCTGCGCTGATACAAGTTTTTTCCTCATAATCTACAAGAAATGTGTTTTTGCAGAAATTGCAGACTTCCATTTCTGTGTAAAAGGAGGCAACACTTTCACATTTAATTCTACATCTAAAGATTTACATGTAAATTATCTGTTCCAGTTGCACTGCTTCTTGCTGCAGGTTAAGTTCAGCAAGCAGCATTTTACATAGGAAAATAAAAAACTAAAATAATTTTACAGCTTGAAACCAGTTTTAAACCGTAGTATAAACAAGGTCATTATCTCAAACCTACACTGTGCACCCCTGCCTCCCAGCAGGGCCCTGGGAGCTTTCAAAGGTATTACAGCCGAGCAGTCGCGTCAATGCAAATGTGTTTTCATGCTCTGCCTCGTGGGAGTGTTTGTGTGTTGTTGTCGAGTGATCTTAATGTCACCGTGCGTGGTTGAAGAGATTGTTTTCTACAGCCGCGTATATGCAGAGCCCACACAGGCGCTGATGTCTATTCATGAGCAACAAGCTGACAGGGACATGACTAAACGCACTGCATGTGCTGCTTATCTGCAATATTGTTCATTAAAACACAATATGTTTTTACAGCAAGCGAGAATGAGGGACGAGGAGGCCGAGAATGGATGCGCTACAGTGAAGCATGCATTGCGGCACGGGGAGCGCTTGGTGATGCATGATAGAGATGTCAACCAGCAGAGTAGGTATCAATCAATAGTCATGATTAATATTATCATGTTATTCTTTGGAGCTAAACAGGCTGAGGGACGGCGTTAATCTACCTGTCAGGCTCCTCCGTTCCCCTTTCGGCTACGACGCTGGCTGTCAGTTTGATATTTGTTTTGCTTTTCTATTTATCCAGTTACTGCTGAATCATTTAACTGAGTAACAACTGTATCTCTGCCGTGAATCATTGTACTGGTTTCAGCGGGGTTAGTTGTGCTCGCCTGCGTCCTCTCCTCTCACCCTCTCTCTCTCTCTCTCTTTTACCCCAGTAACACACACACACATCACATTCCACACACACAAGTCCATCCACTTTTGCACCTGGTATGGGAATATAAATGATCAATTTCCCAAGCTGAAGTAGAAATGCTCATAGAGGAAAATTAAATCCCATGCCTGGGGCTGATGGGATATTTATCTCTCCCGTTTTTATCTACTGCTCTCTTCCCTCAGCAGTTGGCACATTTTCCATCAGGGGTTTTCACCTTCAAACAGTTTCACCGTGTGTGTACACCAAGACGCAGCCTGGCTTTTTTAAAGTCAAGATTTCTATTTTTTAAACGTATTTAATAAATGCACCTTGGACCTATGATGAATTTGGAAGGAGGTAAGGCACTGCACTCAGAACACGTCCAGGCAAACAAACCAACAAATAAACATAAAAGATTTCCTTAATATCTAAAGACGAGTTCACTGATTGTTTTTAGGAGCCGAGTGAGTCTTAAATGGTTGAGGCTGCTTTAATCACTTAAACAGATGTTTATCTCCAAAACAGGTCTGCTCCCAGCTGTTTGGTAAGAATCAGAGGCTGATTCCTGCCAACCAATCAACTTTGAGTAATTAGACTCCTAATGGCTGTCTGGTGTGTTTGGGTTTGTGGGTTCTGGTGTTATTGTTTGGTCTAATTTCAGAGGTGTAGACGCCGACAGCTGCGGGTATACCAGCAGGTAGTTCAGCTTTCATTTGTGTCCCATCGATAGAAAGCAGTATTGATTGGGAAGCTGATGTGGAGAATTAAAGTGCAGGAGGTTGCTGGAGTCGGTGTGGATTTCCACAGCCCGTTGGATTCATCAGCCCGGCTGACTCTCAGAAGCTTGGTGATTCTGCTCACAATCGATGAACCCTTTAAGTAATGCATGGATCTGCAGACGGCCGCAGATGGCACGTTAACGGCAGGGTCATAACTAGGTTTCTAATGAGAGCACTGGATGGCTCCCATAAGGCCTGAAAAACACTTATTGACACTTGAGAAATTAAGAAAAAAAAAGGTGATGTCTCTGGTAACAAATGTGTTTGTTGCACATTACATATTTCATTAGTGTTCTCCAAACAGGATGGAAAAAATCAATCAAAGCACTCATGTAACCAAAACAGATAACATTCATTTAATTTTGCCTGTTTTAAAATTGTTGCTAGCGTTACGGCCAGAGTGAAAAATGGACATTTAAAGACACAATTTGTAACTGTCCAGTAAATCTACTGTTCTCCACCCCTCAGATTTGTTTGCCCTAAGAGGCAAAAATTTGGGGAAATTGAGGCTGAGCTCAAGCTGAGTGATGGCAGTTTAAAACGAGATCCAGACAAGGAGGTCAGAGTGCCTCGACACAAACATGTTCACAAATAGGGGTAAAATCAAAGGAAGTCCATTTCAACTTGTTTTATTGCATTTTTTTATGTTAAGGAATCACAGATTCTATCTTAGACATGAGTCTGAGCAGCTTTTTTAGTGTCTGTTAAGGTTTTGAAGGATGGTTGCCCTAACCATCACATGGTCTACTGCACAGCCAAAGTTTTAAACAGAGATGCTGCACAATCTATTAGTGTAATGGATGAGTGTCAGCTACTACCAAATCAAACTTAGGTCAATATCTGCATAAATGACTAAGCTATAGCTACTTTTGTGTTTGCTAAAGTTGAGTGCCTGTGAATTGAAGTAGACTGACTCCAAAAGGTTGGAATCCCTCCTGTGGTGCATGAACGTTTGTGCAAAAATATCCTCCCACCCATCACATAATTGCCTGCCTTTCATGTCAGAAAAAAAAAAAAAAATCAAACGTATAACTGTTTTACTTGTTGGTTCTCCAAAGGCTACAGAGCATTGGAAAAAGAAGAGGTGGTGCAACACTGCAGTAACCATGACCCAGTCTAAATGTTTTATTTATTTATTTATTTATTTATTTATTTTTTCATCTTTGCATCAGCAAAGGATTTAAACTGTTTGATCATTTGAAATTCTCTATTAGCATTTGTCTGAATATTTTATCCATTGAATTAAAACACGATTTGTTACAGATTTGTACTGATTTAAACCAGTTTACAGTTATTTTCCACACAGTCCAAACTGTACATAGTACAAAGTTCTGATTTAGATTCTGTACATTCTCTAATGCCATGCCCATCTGAACCAGCTCCAGAACCAGCATGCAATCTATGAACCAGCTCCAGAACTATGTGATCTGAACACTTGGAAGTATATGGCAGTGAACAACTGAAAACATGATCATGTGATTGCTGTTCATTGTTCAATCCTCCTCAAAGTAAATTTCAAGACTTGAAGAAAAAGTTGGTGACAAACTTTTTCTGAACCTTTTAGTCTTGATTTCAGGTCATTCTGAAGGTCATTAAAAGCACCATCACTGACCAAACTTTCAGTACAGCTAAACAAGACCATTTTGTTAATGTTCAAACAGGAAATGATATGATTGGGACATTTCTTTTTCATCTAATCCTACAAATAATGTAATATGACCTCAAGTTTCTTGTAGTTGACCATATGACATCTGCCACTATGAACAAGACAGAAATCCTTTAGAAAGAATGTAAATTCTTGCACAGAAAGGCTGCTACTCCAAATTTGAGCATTTTACCTAGTGCTTTTATTAGAAAATTAAAATACCTTTTCTAACTCTTCAATAAACTGTTGGTAAGAATGACTTAGAGCCTGACTTCATGTCTTTATTCTGTTTAGCTAAACACATCATATGGGGGAGTGGTGGCGCAGAGGTTAGAGTCGGTGGGCCTGTGAACGGAAGATTGCCGGTTCAAGCGACAACATAAAAAAAAAAATGTGGGTGGAAAAGGTGAAACACCCACACCTGCCTCCACCCTCATTCATCCCACCCTGGGCTCCCGAGCAAGGCCCTTAACCCCCATCATCTGCTCCCTAAAACAGGTCTCGCTTGAAAATGAGTTCTTGTGGCTCAATGAGACTACCTGGAAAAATAAATCAGCTGTTCCTACTATTTTTATCAGCTGTTCCTACTGTTTTTATCAGCTGTTCCTACTCATTTTATCAGCTGTTCTTACTGTTATTTTAATCAGCTGTTCCTACTGTTTTTAATCAGCTGTTCTTACTGATTTTATCAGCTGTTCTTACTGTTTTTATCAGCTGTTCCTACTGTTTTTATCAGCTGTTCCTACTGTTTTTATCAGCTGTTCCTACTGTTTTTATCAGCTGTTCTTACTGATTTTATCAGCTGTTCCTACTGTTTTTATCAGCTGTTCTTACTCATTTTATCAGCTGTTCCTACTGTTTTTATCAGCTGTTCCTACTGTTTTTATCAACTGTTCCTACTCATTTTATCAGCTGTCCTTACTGTTATTTTAATTAGCTGTTGTTATTGTTTTGTTTCACTTTAAGCCTGTATGTTGTATTTCTGTAAAGCACTTTGTGATTTTATAGTGCTATATAAATAAAGTTTACTTACATAATATAATTTTAACAAAACAAAATATCTGCTGCACGTTTCATACTCCAAACAGGAGAGATACAAGGAAGGTTTTAATTTTTACACTGAGGAGATTGTATAAATGACATGCCATCAACATGCTGTTGCTCTGCACACCTTTTATTATAATTGCATTCAAGAACAAATGGTACTAATTCCCAAACTCATTTATATGTAAATTTACATTTATTCTATCACTTTTCTCTGTCAGACTTGCAGACATAAATGGGGATATATTTTCTTAATGCAGTTTTTTTTTTTTGGATGACTGTCTAAAGGAATTTGTTTGGGGTGGGGAGGGGGTGAGTTTGTTTTTATGTTTATGATGATCGATGTTGCTGCTACTGACTGAATAACTCCAATCAAGAGCTTGATTTGTTTCTTTTATTTTCAAGCTATTTTAGCATTTCTTGTTGATAGTCGCATTGATTTTGCCTTTGTATCCCTAAATACTGTACCTCGACCTGTTGTAAATCTGCCTGTTGAGGATCCCCACCGTCCCCCAATAACTCCCCCTGAGCTTTCATAAATAAAATGCAGCCAAAGAAGAAGTCCACGTTGCACATCATTTTCCCAAAGCTGAAAATAATGATGGTTTTAGTTCCACTTTCTGACCGCTGCCTTGTAATGGCTTGCCTCCAGCTTTGTCTCCCCGCTCTATGGTCAGCTCAGGAAACTTGTTCACACGGTTCTGCATCTCTCAGCCTACCACAGCTTTTTTCTACATCAATGTCAATAAGCACAAACAAGGTGAGCAGAGCGAGGCAGCTGCAGAGAAAGCTGATGTGCTGCTGAGCCCAGCTTCTCTGGAGGCAGCACATGAACTGAGGTTACACAGTTTTGGAGGAGCAGAAAAAAAAACAGACTTATTAGGCAAGGATGAGCAGAGAAACGGATGAGCAGAGAAACGGATGAGCAGTGAAATGGATGAGCAGATGAAAAGGTGAATTATCAAGAACTTTAAAATGTATAAATTGACCCACTGATACAAAAAAATGTTTTTTTGAAATAAAAGAATGAACATACAAACTGTTTTCTTCATTCTCATTAACGACCTGATGCTAAAAAGTCAAAGGTGGATGACACCAGTTTTGTTTTTGCTTGTGTGTTTATGTGTGTGTGGTTGTGCATTTGTCTGTCAACAAATTATCTCATGAACAACTTTAATGTTTATAACTTTATTGGAACTCTCACTAAGTAATGATTACAGCTTGTCGGTCAACCTTTGCAAAGACAAAATTGTCTATAACTCAATCAATTTTCATAGATACTGAGTGAAATTTTGGGAACTCTTAGTCAACCTTGTTAGCAAAATGTCTCATGAAAAATTAGATCTAGAACTGGTTGACTTTTGGAGGCAAACTAATGGACAGTATTTGACAGTTGTTACCAACACATACTCCAAGGGCTAACTGATTGAGCCGTTTGATCAAAATGGCTATGAATGTACCTTCTCCATCTTCTACCGCTTGTCTTTTGTCGAATCACAAAGTTAATGAGTCCAGGAAAGAAATACAGACCTCCCCCTGCTCAATGACACTCTCCAGCTACTCCTTGGGGATGTTGAGGCGTTCCCAGGCCGAAGATAAACAATCCCCACTACCAGGTCTGCTTCAGGGCCTCGTACCTGCAAGAAGTGCCTTGAAAACCTCCAGGAGGCATCCTAATCATTCTAACAAGTGAAGAGAGCGTGAGGGAAATATGTGAGGAACACTTTGAGGAGCTAATGAATGAAGAGAATCAAAGAGAAAGAAGAGTAGAGGTCATAGAAACTGAGGACCAGGAAGAGGGAAAGATTAGTGAGGATGAAGTTCAGAAAGCTCTGAAAAGTTCCTCCAACCCTTGGAGTCTTGCTGCCCTTCCACTTGGTCTCTTGAACACATAAAACGTCTACCTTCCTTCTCTGCTTCATGTCAGCCAATTCTTTTGCCTGTCATTGTCCCCACCTTTAGAGTTGCCACCATCAGTCCTACATTCTTGACTTTCCTCTTCTCCTTCTGTCTCCTGACGTGTTTCCCTCCTCGTGGTCTTCCACTAACAGTAGCACAATTTCCGTCAGCACCTTGTTTGTCACAGCACCAGTGGAGGTCATTATTAATCTGCACCTTGACTGATCCAGTATGGTGTCATTTAGATGAACTTGCATATTAATACTGTATTGACAAAAGTATTTGATGTTGGATAAGGGATCATTCAACCCATTCATACATAACACCTCAACTTTTGGCATTAGAGGCAGCAGATGGCATGCATTCCTTTGGGCTTTATTTGAAATTAAACTAATTCATTCAAAGCCTGGTTTCATGTAACTCTACAACCTTGACTTACTTAAGATGTTGCAGATAGGCGAGCTCCCCCTCTCTATCACCTCGTCTCTCCTGGCTGCAGCTGCTCACTGACTCTTTGCTCTTGGGCTTGACTTTGTTAACATAAAGCTAATAATGTGTTGCTAATGTTAGATAAACCACGTTCCTGAGCTCTGACAGGTTAACCAGCACAGCCTGATGGGACGGGTTCTTTAGGTGTGTCTGAGACTATCACTGACGGCAGATCTAGTGTTTGCTGCTTGACTCATTTCAAATGCCACTGCATGTAAAAAGACAATGAGGTACACTTAGGAATCTAAAGAAAAACTTTGAAATCATCTATAATGCATTAGTAACAAGATGTGTTTTTTTTTCTGTTAAAGTTACTGTAGCTCTGAATGACCTTAATTTGGAAAAACAGAGTTCAGTTGTAGCGTATTTGCCTCTCAGCGAGAAGCTTGCAGGATCCAATCCTTTCTGGATGGAGTTTGCATGTTCTCTCCATGCTGCTTGAGTTTTCTTTGGATACTCCGGTTTCCTCCCACAGACCAAAAACCTGTATGTTAGGCTAACTGGTAACTCTAAATTATCTCTAGGTGTGAGTGAGAGTGAATGGTTGTTTGTCTCATTTTTCTTTGTGTCCCTGTGATAAACTCAATATCTGTCCAGGCTGTACACCACCTCTCCCACAGGAAAGGCTGGATATGGACACCAGCAACCAAAATGACTTGGAAAGAAAGGAGCGGGTAAAGAAAATGGATGGATGGATGGATGGATGGATGGATGGATGGATGGATGGATGGATGGAATTTATGTCTGACCAGACTGACAAGCTAATAAATTTGAACACAACCAAGAAAAGTGCTGCCATCCTAAAATAAACTCCAATCTTCATGTAAAGCAAAGCTGATGGTAGCATAAAGGTATAAATATCTATAAAATGTTAGAGTTTGGAGATATTCAAAGACAGCATTGGGGATGCACAATAAGCAAATAGGTTGTGTTTTTTGTTTTAGCTATTTGAACCATTCCATTTTAAAAACTAAAATAAGAATTAACATCTCAAGACTTTTTGACTTTGGTTGAAGAGTGTTTTTATTTATTTATTTATTTTCCTTAAAACGTTTCTTTATCACCTTTCCACTAAATTGACGTTTTGTAACAAGGTCAAGAAAAAGAGCTTAGATGAACAAGAGGTTTGGAAAGTAAATTAGAAAAAAAAAAAAAAAAAAAAAAAACTAAATTAGATTCTTAATTTGGAACAATTTGCCCACAACACTACAAGCAGACTCTCTTTTGTTTAAACCAAGACTAGGACCGTTTAAGGTTCAGAAAAGTTGAGCAAATTCTTGTTTCTGAGATGAAGCTGCTCATAAACATCATGTTGTTAAATCACAAACATTACAGTACCTTCTTTCCTTCACACAAAAAGTAAACAATTACCTGTTCTAAAAGGAAATTTTACTGAAAGCACATCATACTTTGAGCTAGACATATAATATCTATGTCAGGTGTTGGACTGAGCTGTGTTTTAAAAGGTACAGTTCTAAAGTGACTGATTGTGATGGAGAAAATCTAAAAAGCTTGAGAAGAGACTAATAAACTTCAGAATAATTAAAGTTATATTATTAACTATGTTATATTTTTGTAGATGTTCCCCAAGTACAGTATTTGTCTCATGGTCATTGTTGAGTGGATCTGCTCTGCTTTTTGGAAACAAAGATTGATTGTTTTCATAGTCCGGTAGACTCAGTTTGATTGAGGACCAAAATTCAGAACATTTCTTTACATTTCAGCTGGTGCAGTTCACATTCACACTGCACTGTCTGTCAAGACAATCTGTTCCCCCCCTCGCCTGTGGTGGCACTGCACCAAGAACTAACAAAGAAAACGACACAAAACCCCTGAAGAAGACACTTCTTCTTCTTCTTCTGTAAATAAACACAAAAATGGAGCGATATCAAATTTTAGCGGTTTTAGGATTTCTTTGTCATTGTTCAACAATGGACTCTGTATGAGCAGAAGATGAGACAGAAGACTATGGACAATGTTTTTCACACAAGGCAGCTGAGATAGCTCTGTATGAGGTAAGAGAAATTCACTTTTTTTGTTGTATGTACCCAGAATGCCCTGTGCTGTAGTCCACTTCCTGCTTTTGGAGTGGTCTCCGGTCTGCTTGCATTTACAATGCATTCGCACCGCGCCAGAGTTCACTTCAACTGAAGCGAGACCTAGGTATTTAGGCAGACCAGAGTTTGCTTTTTTGGTCCGTATCAGAATTTGATTGCACATTCACACCTCCCCAAACCGAACTGGACTTTCTAGGCAAACATACTAGAGTTTGATTAAAGCGTACTAAACAGGGCTGGTGTGAATGCAGAGGGAGGCGAGGGATCCCACAGGCATGTACAGTGACGGAGGAGGAAGACCCCTCAGAAATCAGGACAGCAGGCGTGCCTGAACTTCTCTTTTACTGTGTGAAGAGAAAAATAAAAATTTAAATTATCGCAAATGTAAATATTCAACTGCATTATAACTTGAAGCTTTTTCTAATTTTAGAGACCAAAAAAAAAAAAAAAGAAAGTATTTTAAGATGTGAAATAATAACAATAATTTACTGTGATCATCTGGGAACTTTTATTGTGCTGTCACAAGAATATTTTTAAATATATTGTGTCTGTTTATAAAATGTTACTTCCATATTAGACCAACTTGTCCCAGAATTGTACCTAAAAAAATGTTCCACAAGCCAAATCTGTGTTGTGATAAACCAGTGGCCACTCCTCAGCAATTGTTTTAATGTCTACAATGAATCTTCTTGTTAGGGTTCAGCTAAATTAATGAAGGAAATTGGATGGTTTGAAAGAAAGGTTCAAAGATTTCTCTCAAGTCTCAGGATGTAGCCTATTCCCAGCTGTGATGTGCTGCTGAGGTCTGTCTCTTCTTCTCATTCTCTCTCTCATTAAAGTTCCTCTTAACTCTCGTTTTCTCTCAGCCTCGTCTCTGTCTTTCTCACTCGATCTCTGGTTTATTATTATAATATTATCGCTGTGAGTCACCCTGGATAATAGTGTCAAATCAGTGTATGAGCTGTGAACGTACTCCTTCTTTCCAAGTCTATACATTTGTTCTGCTAACACCACATTAGAGCTGGCCCTCTGGACGTACAGTCGCCTCCCTTATATTAATCACATGAATCAACATGATATGCCTCTCCTGCAACTGAATTATGTTAATATCATTTTGGCAGCTGTCTTTGCAGTGACAATATTGCCTCTTTGAAGAGCATGTCCAGTTCTTTCGAAGCTGCTTTGTTTGATCTTTGACTGTGTGCATAGTTTCTCCTTTTGGCGCAATGCTATACAGGTAGTCCTCGGTTTACGGCCGAGATCCGTTCTAACGGCTCAGCCTTAAACCGATTCAGCCTTAAACC
>JARVLU010045465.1:0-33667 GCA_031762415.1 Simpsonichthys santanae
GATAGATAGATAGATAGATAGATAGATAGATAGATAGATAGATAGATAGATAGATAGATAGATAGATAGATAGATGTCACTTTTATAGCCTTAGAGAAAAAAGTAAAGGAAAAAAAACATTAAATATGACAGGTGTGCATCAATTATGACTTGAGTGAGTTTATATTCATACTGAATGTGTTTGTAAGATGAATGTATCATTTGAAGATCTCCATTCATCTCACAGTTAAGGCAATCTTAATCTTTATGTCGATAATGAAGATGTGTGTGGTATCAACTAGTCAAGGTAATTAATAGGAATGCCAGCAACATTGTATTAATAGACTCTCGCACGGCATCAATTTAGTATAAATTGTCGTTTTGACAAGGCACGTTAATTAAAACTATCAAACCAGAATTAAAAGGACCGTGGTAGTAATTTTGGGAGACTATCAAATAATGTTACCATCTGGTATTTTTTGCATGTCTTCTCCTTGTTAATTATAAGTGATGCTCGAAAGGTTAGAGGCACTTTGGCAGATGCAGTGATCACCGCCATACTGTCAGTGCAGTAAACACAGGTCATTACATTAGACTTAGTGAGGATACTGTATCATGACCCGCTGTGTCATTATGACACACAGCAATTTTAAGTGTTCTGAGTGCAGACTTTTTTTTTTTCCCCCATCAGCTCCCTCCTAATTTCACATCACATTTCGAGTTATTTAATAAGTCTACAAGGTCATGTAATACAAAAGCTCGGACAGAATTTAATTCAGTTTTCAGTCCAGTGATTTAACCCTAAATTTAATCTTCCTGATCGCACTTAGAGCCAAGAAGTGAGCTCAATGTGGAGACCAGTGGGCTGCTCTACAAATGACTTAAAACAACTTTGTTAAAAATTCATTTCATTTTTTATGGAAAATTGTTTCCAATTTTCTAAATTGCCAGAACTGCTACTACAAAAAGCTCAAACTTTATAAGTAAGTGGATTTCACAGTTTCAACAAACATGAACAAAGAAAAATACTTAAATGAAGTTAGTATTTTGTCCACATAATCATCTCACCATTCTCTATTGTTTGCTGTCACTATGATCAAAACATTGTACCGGTAATTGGAATACAAATGTAAATTATAAATAAAGTGATTGAAATATTGTTAAGTGAAAAGATGACAAAGATTGCATAGATTTTATTTTTCAACTGAAATACATCAGGAACAGCAGTATTTTGACTGATTTAAAATAAAACCAAGAATTTATGAACATCATCCATGAAGACACTTAGAGAATGTTTGCCTCGGGCTGTATGGCTTTAAAGCGTTTGTTGTTTTGAATCTTCTGGGATCTTCAAACTTACCATCTTCAACAGAGTCTAAATAAATTAATGCCCATTGTGCCCATTAGTAGTTGTGTCAACAACTGGAAGAGAAATACCACATTTTTTGCTGTATAAGTCAGATCTTTTTGCATGAATTTGCATTTCTGTGACTTGTACGATGAAGTGACTTATTTATGGGTTTTTCCCATATTTATAACCCAATTGTTGGTTAAGATTTGACCATTTCATTAATTCTGACTTGGAAAATATTTGATTAATATGGCAAGCCAAGTGTCTTATTAATAGGTAAAAGTGGCTATTAATGAGACACTTGGCTTGCCATACCAAGCCACCTTCGTCTCACTCCGGAATTCCTGGAGCAACCAGCAAATCAGTTGCATTTTGCCGTGATGACCCGACAAAATGTAGCTGATTTGATCATTAAAATACATTTTTAAAGGCAAAGTTCAACTGACACACCTTTACTATAATGTCAAGCAAATAAATTATTGTTTTTAGGTCGTTATCTTATTAAATTTCGAAGAAATACGCACTCCAGCAGCCACAAATTGATTTCTAAAATGCAACTGATTTGGCTATTAAAGTTTATTTATTAAGGAAAAACTCAACCGAGACACACCTTTGCTAAAATTTCAAGCAAGCAAATAATTGTTTTTAAGTGTTAATCTTGATGAATTCTTGTTAAAGTCCTCCTGTGCACCTGTGCATGCTCCCACAGCTGCTGTTTGGCAGTCAATCCATTTTTAGCTCAACACAGACCTAATTTTCCCGGTGGTCAGCAGTGACACAAACGTGACACGTCAGAGGTGACGCACAATAGATGTGATTTATATGACAAATCAATAGATTTATGTTTGTTTCCACTTTATTAGACATATTTGGACTGATGTGACTTATACGGTGGTGTGACGTGTATGGCAGAAAGTATGGTAATTTTTTTGTATATGCCTCCATCGCTGCCTGCTTGATATTACAAGCAGCAGTGCTTGAAGCAGTAACGAAAGAAAGAAAAGAACTGCTAAACTAAACAAATTTAACTTTAGGGACTGCTTAAATCTTATTATGTTTACAGCTCTGCACAATGTGGGAAAGAGATGTATTGCTATATTTCATGAAAATTATTTTGTTTTGATAAAAAATGTTCTTTATGAGTAAAATATTTTTACACAAACACTTTGTGGAGTCAAGAATGGAAACTATTTGAATAGTGGTGTGTGTTTTTATGTGTATGGCATTTACTGTCCAGAGAGTTGGGGACAGCGTTAAAATTGCACGTCTGACTCCTACACTTACTACACTTTTTTATTGCTTCTCTGACGCAGTTATGAGGATAAACTCTTTCCTCCAAAGATCTCAATTCAAACGCAGACTTGCAGCTTACTTTTCAGAAAATTCAGACAAGGATTATCTTTTTGTGCATTTTTGTCAGGATATATTTATTAGGTCTTATCTCACTCAGTGAAATGTTCCACTTTGTTTAAAGCACTGGCAAGTAGTTGGTGACAACCATTGGAAATAAACAGCCATGGTGCATTGAAGACATTGCCGTGCTGGAAAAACTCATGAACCCATTTGTGTGTGCAAAGGACTGCTGTCTGAGTAACTGTAGGTCTGATGTAAATCGTGATGCAGTTTATGTATGTAATACATCTAAAAATAACGCAACAATAAACTACAGTACTGGAAAATATAAACTACTGGAAAATGATATGCTTTTTTTCTTAGAAATGTGGAAGTACCATCAATTATGCAATACAGTACTTCATTAGTTATACCAGTTCATTTGCGTCACATGGAAGCCACTTAATGCATCTACACTTCTAGATGTGACAAAGACTTGCTGATGTTCAAACTGAGCATCATAAATGGGGTGAGAGGAGATTGAAGTGACTTTAAATGCATCATCATTGATGCCAGATGGAATGGGCCGAGTCTTTCAGAAGCTATTGGCGTACTTGGATTGTCAGGCACAAGTATCTCCAAGATTTACAGAGAATGGTCTAAATAACAGGAAATATCCTGTGAGTGGAAGTTGTGCACAAGAAAATGTCAGATGAGAATTGACAAACTGGTTTGAGATGATAGAAAAGCAACAGCCACTCAAATGGCCACTCATTACCATTACAACCAAAATCTGTAGAATCTCTGAACGCACAACACGTCAGTCCCCGAAGCAGCGCAACACCACACCATGGTGCTACTCCAAACATAAGACTGAAGCTGCAATTCACACAGGTGCACCAAAACTGCACAAGTGTCTAACTGGTGAATCTTGATTCACTGGACTCCAACAACCTGCACAGTCACCAGATCTTAATCCAATCGAGGACCTTTGGGACGTGGCGAAAAAAGATTCTCATCATGGGTGTGCAGGCCACAAATCTCATGCAATTTTATGACCATATTGTAGCAGCTATTGTGCACTAGCAAGAACACAATGAAGTTGCGCTCATGTGACGTCACTCTTTATTCTGAACACACATTTATCACCCTTTGGCAGGAAGTGCTCTCCTCTTTAACACACTGGGATCAGTGTCAGGTCAGATTCACAACAAATAACAGACATCAGACCACTGATGTCAAACCAAACCCGAACAGGACATCAAAACAGAACCTACTTCCACACTCAGACAAAATATCACACACACAACTACCACAACATTACCCAGCATCCCTTGCAGCCTACACAGTCCAATATCACGCAAGTACATATATCTCTGAGAAATGTTTCCAAAAGCTTGTCGTTTCTTTTCCACAAAGACTCGAGGTAGCCCTGAAGGCAATACTGTAGATCTAACCTGGACCTTTGCAAGATATACGTATAAAAATCTGGTGAAGTAGCAGAATTAGTATATTTTTGAACTTCACAGTTTTGGATGACCTTTCAGTTCACAAGATCTTTACATTATGTGGAAAAAAGTGGAGGTTTACATATTTTAGTTAGTGATTATTTTGACAATGACGCCAGTGAATTGGCTTTTTTTTAATGCCAATGTACCTATCACATTTCATAGGTAATTTTACTTTATTCAAACCCTAAATCTTTATTTAAAAATAAAACTCTAGTGCACAATGACTGCTGCACTCATAAACCCACATTTTTGCAAATGCATTGTACTTATTGTAGGTGACATCAACTGAGGGAACAACTCATGAGTTAGCTAAGAAAGCGTGATGGAAAGAGTAGATGAAAGAGTGGTGTGGATATTTATGGCAAATGAGAGAGTGAATAGCCTGACCTCTTTGCTGACTTGTGTTTTCAGTCAGTCCTCCTGGTTACTATGCGTCATGGTTTGTTTCACTTGACGTGCAATTATTTTTCCCATTAAATACACAACATGTATTTCACTTAGTTTTTTTTTTCTGAATGAAATTTCAATCAAAGGCCATTACACTCTTCAGACAGAGAAAGTTTAGAAAAAATAACAAGATGCAATGGAAAAGAAAATAATGCTCTGTCAACGGAGATGGAAAACACAAAAATAATCATTTGCAAGAAGCAGGTGATGCATATGTTAAAGTGTCAAGAAGCAGCAGACAAATTAATAGCTTTCTGCCATAAGCATTCTCTGATAAATATGATTACATTTGCATACTTCATTTTACTCTTGATCTGCTGTCTTGGTGATTCTTGCAGTTCTTTTGCACATGCGTCAAAAAGGAGGAGGGGAAAAAATGTTTTCATTACTGCTCAGAAACAAAACAAGTATTTTGAGTCTCATTAGGACTTCAGTTGTTTACCCAATGACAAAAATCAAACAAAAAAACAGATAAATGTCAGTGAGAACTCATAGAATAATTGAGGGTTTAGGGGGAAACTAACTGGTTAAGTTCTATAAATCACATAGATGAGGGTTTTAATTATCTAGACTGTTTCTCCAATGTAAACACTGCAATGTGAATAATGTGTAAATCAATGGTTTGAGGAAAGCGTTGTGGGGTTGTGTGGTAGATGGGTTTTCTAGGAAGAGTTTTGTGCCTCATTAACTTATCAATAAGGCCATCTGACATCGCCTTCTATTTGCCCTGATGAGGAAGGCTGTCCATTCCACTGTAATGGCCCTGCATTTGTCTCCAATTGTCACACACAGCTAAAGAATACTCTTCCGAAAACCTTGACAACACAAATCGCTTGCTTTCCCTCAATTATTAATTTTGCATTCACTCCAGTTCTGATGAAAGTTATAAATCACATTTAAGGTGCAGAGGAGTACAGTACATCTCTTAGTGGTTTTCTATCACCATTAAGCTACTTAATACAGGTGTTGCTCTGGTCATGTTTATGCCACAGGTCACTGGGCATGACTGCTGCAATACGTGGTCAAAACCAACTCCGCTAATTTAGCTTGTTGTTGATTGGCCATTAAGATGAAACTTATTCTCAATGGTGCCTTTGATTCATGTTTTAGTCATGGGTTGGAGTTTGACACATATAGTCTTTGTAAGGTGAATCTCTGGGTGACAGTATTTGCACTTTCCCCTGCTGTTTTCCAGTTCAGGACTCCAATTAACCTGTGCAGAGCGTGACGCCAATCACAGGACGCTGTATCGACACGAAAAAGAATAATGCTGTTAGCTTACAATGGGAGGGGAGAAGGGGGTGGGCTCCTCCGTCACTGGTGACAGAGAAGTTTGCTCCTCTCATTTATCAAGATCCTCTCAGGCCACTGAGGGGCTGGCAACTCCCAGGGTCACCTGCTGCTTGGGGGGGCCAGTGTGCAATATGTGCGTTTTAGACCTCGGGTGGGCTGGCGAAAAACTGCTGATGTGCTCAACGCTGCTAAGTTTGATGGATTTGTTGTTGTCATTTGCTTTGGTTCTGTTCCACGTAACAAAACAAAGAGAACCATTAACTCTTTTGTGCCACGTGGAACTTTTATGGGTTGGGGATAATGCAAAACGGGATGGTGTACAGATGGGGTCAGCTGGATCACTGTTCTGCTGCAGACTGCCTTCCAGAATAGGGTGTTGAACATGCATGGATGATCCTCCACAGAGGGCTGATTACAGAATGATTTAGTGACCACTGATATCCTCTTTCTTTCTCAAGCTCCCATCACTGGGCTCATTCTAGGCGCAGGAGTAAAACTGGCAGTGCTCGCCATTTATATTTACAGCCATTTGCAGTTTAGAATCGCATGTGATGTTCAGGCCAGGCTCAGTTCAGAACCATTACTGTGCATCACCCTTAGAGGGTTGCAGTGTTTACGGATACTGGTTGGCAAAAGGTCCATCGTTTAGAGCTGCACTTACTAAAGTATGAACAGTAAACATCGAAAAGGAGTCAGAACTGGCTCAAATGGGCTAAAAACTGAACATTTGGGAAATATTCAAAGAAATGTGTGTTTGCTTAGACAGCTAGCTAGTTGATGTAAAATATTTTAATGAATAATTTGAAACACACCAGTATTTCAGTTTAGGTTTATGTAAAAATTCAAAATAACTGCTGGGTCAAATAAGAGTTTCTGTTTTGGCTCTTACGACTGGAAACCAAGTGAATAGATTTTAATGAAACTTTCAGAAAATAATCACTGGGTGGACGTCTACAACTATTCGCTATTTTGAGTCAATCTGATTCCAGAATGATTGTTAGCTAATCAACATTAGCCAACACAAAAATATGTATAACTCACTAAATTTAACAGATATTAAACTGAAATTTGATACAGTAGTAGATGAGAGTACTTCACAACACATACTCTTCTAGCATTGTTTTAGTGGTATTTTTCAGGTTTGATCAATATGGCTAAAACTCCATAATTTCTCAACATTATATGATCTTAGACTAAAACTGTATAAAAGACAGTGGGTGATATGAATTCAGTGAACAATAGAATTTAAAATTCAATATGTTTTGCCTTTAACAATGAAATAAAAAAACGTGTCACATTAAAAATGTTCAAAATTCATTATTTTTTATTATTATTATGACTTTTTTTGTGCATTCTATTGAAGTGGGAATTTTCTGTTATATGCCAAATTTTCTCCAGGTCCCTCAAAACATTTTTTTTTATATTTAATGATCTAATAGAGTAAAGAAATTAATAGCAAATGAAACTACTGTCATTGCATTCTGAAAAAAACGTTATACAAAGCAACGAAAGAAAATATCTAACGTCTGAAACCTTCAATTTAAACATAATATCCACTAAAAAAAATGCAGATAAACAGTGAGTCAATGAACAAGTTCAAAATCATCAGTTTCCATTCATAAAGCATCACAAATTCCAGCAAATATTTTCTGATCCAAAAAGATTGCGTCCCTGCAGTATAAACTTGACGGCGAAGACCTTTTTCTTGGGAGAACTGAAGATCATGACAAATTTCCTTATTTTTCTCTGTCAAGTCATCACAGTCAGAGACAAAATACAAATTGAGATTGTAGCGACGAGCTGCGACAGTTTGTTGTTGGCTCCAAGGGTTAGAACGGTGATTGAGTGTGTGTTTGACTGCCTGAGGCTGAGGGCTAACACCACTGATGCACAGACAAGGTCGTGTCACAGAGAGAGCGAGTGGCCTTAGCAGATTATCCCTGGGTGTCCACAACATCAGGAGGCCAAAAAATGATTAAAGTGAAAAGGCGATCTTTAGATTCCCAAGACAAATGGAAACATATGATTTATGCCTCAAAAACAAATATTTTATATTTATCATGTTAAGAAAAGGTCATCACATTTTTTATCCTTTTGTTTCCCACATAGTGACTTTAAAGCTCAACATCATGCTTGAACTGACTAAATTAGATACATTATTAATTATTTTTGACTGCCTCCAAAAGGCGAGAGCATTATGTTTTTATCTGTGTGTGTTTGTTTGGTTTTTATAAAGATATCTCGTAAAACACTAAACACATTTTAATCAAATTGGCAGACAGTAATCACCGAAAGTTCAGTTAATTATTTTGTGGAGTCAACATGACTCAACATGGATGTTACAGAGAACTATTTAAAAAAATGCTAAACTTTGAATGTGTTTTACAAGTTACCCAAAATTTAGTGTGGTGGTAGTTGAAACTGATACCAAGTCATATTCTGAGCACAGTGTACTGAACAAGATTTTTAGTAAAAATCATGCCATTACCGTAATTTCCACCATACACATCGCACCACCGTATAAGTTGCATCAGTTCAAATATGTCTATTTTTTTTCATTTAACCTTTATTTATCCAGGTTAGTGTCATTGAGCCACGAGAACTCATTTTCAAGAGAGACCTGTTAGGGAGCAGATGGTGGGGGTTAAGGGCCTTGCTCAGGGGCCCAGAGTGGAGCGAATGAGGTGTTGTCGGTACCGGGGTTTGAACTGGCGATCTTCCGATCACAAACCCACCGTCTAACCACTGCGCCACCACTCCCCCACATAATAAAGGGGAAAAACATAAATACATTGCTTTGCCATATTAGTCACATCTATTATGAGTCACCACTGACCACCCGGAAACACGGGCCACTGTTGTGCCAAAAATCAATTGGCTGCCAAGTGAGCGTGCACGAGAGGACTTTAACAAGAATTTAACAAGATTAACACTTAAAAACAATTATTTTGGGCTTTTTTATTTTTATTATTGGCTGCGGAAGTGCGCAGAGGGAGGACTCGCTTTGCATTTCTTCGAAATTTACCAAGATAACCACCTAAAACCAATTGTTTGTTTGCTCGACAATATAGCAAAGGTGTGTCTCAGTTGAACTTTTCGTGAATGAATGCACTTTAATAGTTAAATCAGCTGCATTTCACCTGGGAGGCGTGGTGAAATGCAGCTGATATCATGTTTGCTCCAGGAGTTTTGGAGCGAGATTAAGGTGGCTTGGTATGGCAAGCCAAGTGTCTCATTAATCACCACTTTTACCCATTAATGAGACACGTGGCTTGCCATATTACTCATAGATCTCAGCCAAAAACTCGGTTATAAATATGGGAAAATAATAATAATAAAAAATAAAAATAAAAAATAACAAATAAGTTGCTTCACTGTATAAGTTGCAGGACATGCCAATTTATGCAAAAAGTAGCGACTTATACAGTGAAAAGTACAGTAATTATTTGATTCTTTTGAGAAATGTTGTCTGTTAAAAAACTATAACTGCTAGATTTTATTTTATTTTATTATTATTATTATTATTATTATTATTATTATTATTATTATTATTATTATTATTATTATTATTACCTATTTTGAATTAACCATTGAAGCACATCTTCAACTCCTGAACTTTTGGAGCCAATCACTTTTGATGACCACCACAGATAATCAACATTGCCAACAAAAACCATTACAATTCAGTCAATTTTACAAATATTGAGCTAAAATTTGATGTAGAAGTTGTTGAGAGATCTTCACCACACATACTCTGAGTGTGGCATCTTGTAATTGTGCATAAGATCATGCAAAACAACTGTTTTAAATGGTTACGACTATAGAATGATTAAAACTAGCATGATATGCGACAGGCGATATGCATTCCTTCAATAAACACTAGGCCTTTAATTTATATTTGTTCATGGCACATTGACACAAGAAAAATGGCTACAATATTCAGCAGCAATATTGTATCAATACTGACCAGAGATCCAAGCCAGCCTTGATATTTTCTCATCAATAAAACAAAAGGGGGAACATTATTTCCCACATAAAACTAATCTTTCCCTTTTATTGTATTTTAATGAAACCAAACTCATTCTAAGGCTGTAATTCATTCCATTTGTTATGTTTGGACAACTCATTAACATTATCATTTATTATCATTAAATTGAAATTTTTAAGCTTCTTCTCCCTTGAGATGCGGTGCGTTTCTTTTCTTCGGTTTGCATTAAAACAAATGTGGGCCTGCTGATGCATTAGATTAATGTGCTCACTCACTGCCTGCCGCAAAGCTCAGTTCCAACTTGGAAACAGTCTCTACCATGGGCAGCATAAAAATATATTTTGTTGTTTTTTGGGGGGGAAAGGCCCTAAATTAGAGTTTTCACTGTTAGTTTTATGCACTCTAACAGCAATAAGTGACTGTCAACACAAACTCATTGTTGGATGGAAAATAATCTTACTTAAACACCACATTATGCATCCGCTTCCCATTTTGTGCTCACTAATTTACTGACTAACAGAATCTTGCACGTGAAAGGCATTAGCAGCCCTGACTCCATGTAACATTTAATAATTTATAATGCTAATGACTTATTTAGACTTCCAGATGAAATTCAAAGTTCCTAATTCTCGCTGAGTTGGCTCCACCACATCAAGCCCATTACTAATTACAAAGTTAGCTTTTCTATCCTGAATAAATAAAGTTGATTAATTAGCAAGTCAGAATAAGTGAAGATGATGTATGTGGTATAAATCACTGTCATAAAAACTTACTGAAACGTTTCGTTTGGATTGCCTGACTTCTTAATTACCCAAACTTTACAGATTTAATGGAAAATGAATAACGTGGAAGGTGAGAGGGCTTCAGAGAAAATCTGCTCAGAAAAGAATCAATGTGTTGGAGTTATGAATGGATCTAAACAACACACCCACGTCTTGTTAGCAGTATGAGACATAACAAAAAAAGAAACCTTTAGTTAATCTCTGAGATATGAATGTAGTTTCTAGTATCCAAATGTAATTGATGGGTAAATATTTATTATAACTCATTGGAGCTACGGTAGCTCAGTGGTCAGTGCCGTGGTCTAGTGATCCTGGAGCTGCAGGTTTGAGGCTGGATTGTGTCAGGAAGGGCTTTGGCGTTAAACAATTGTCACATCTTTCATGCAAATTTGCAAAGTTTACATATTTTTCGCCATATAAGTCGCACCTTTTTGCATAAATTTGCAAGTCCTGCGACTTATATAGTGAAGCGACCAATATAAGTTTTTTCCTCTCATGTTTATAACCCAATTCTTAGCTGAGATCTGATGATTTCATTCATTGTGACATGGAAAATATTGAGAACTACCTAATCTAAAAAAAAGTCTAAGTCTGGATTATCGAGCATGCATCAGGACATTGCAAACTACCATTTTCAGCCACTAGAGGGGCCTCGACTAATATGGCAACCCGAGTGTCCCATTAATAGGTACAAATGGCTATTAATGAGTCAAATGGCTTGCCATACCAAGCCACCTTTGTCTCCCTCCGTGGGCAGCGTGGCAAAATGCAGCTGATTTGACCATGAAAGTGCATTTATGAAGGAAAAGTTAAATTGAGACACACCTTTGCTAAAATTTGGAGCAAACGAATACAGTAATTGTTTTTAAATGTTAATTCTTGTTAAAGTCCTCCCACAGCTGCCATTTGGCAGCCAATTGATTTTTGGCACAACACCAGGCCACGTTTCTGGGTGGTCAGCGGTGACGCATAAAGATGCAACTAATACGGCAAAGTGACTTATTTATATTTTTTTCCTTCACTTTATTAGACATTTTAGACGGATGTGACTTATACGACAGTGCAATGTGTATGCCGGAAAGTACAGTACATATATTTTCACATGAAACAGTTAGCATATCAAATGTTTCAACAAAAAAGTTGTACCATTTTTAAGAAAAAATATTGTAACTTTGATTTTATATGGCAGCAACACATTTCAAAAAAGTTGTGGCAACTCCATGTTTATCAATGCTATTGTTTCAACAACACTATTTAGTCCTGTTCCCTCATCCATACTGAAAACACAACACCTGCAGCACAGAAATGACTATGTTGTTTGCATAGAACATGGAGTTTACTAATCTAAGGGAACATTTTAGTTATTTTTTTATTTGATCCATGGCACTTGGCAGGTTCTTTATAACAAACCTGTAAATAAAAGCTTCTCCATAGAGATTAACATCATATTATCAGAGATGATCTTACAGAAGAATCCTCTGTAGCACCTTCCGTAACATGCTTTTATCCTATTCTGAAAGATTTTGTTACAGTTGATATTTAGGTAATGGATAATCTTTCTGTGAGTAATGCTGTCAATTTGGCACCTAAATCCCATCTTGGTGGCCATCTGGGCTCACTAAATGGCCCCCTTGAGAGCAGAGGTTATAGATAGTAATTATTCCGAAGTCATTTAGTCTTAGAGGTGTTTAGTGCTTATCTGTATTATAGTTAGAATGGTGATGTGATGCGTTTTCTTTGCACGAGACATCGTCCATGGCTTTTCGTTACATCCCTGTGAAAATTTTGAGAACTTTAATAAAACGGGTAACATTTTACTAAAGCGATTTTACAGTAAAGTGCTGTAAAGTTAAAACGAATCACCCATTTCCTGCCTAAAAATGCTTAAAATAAGGTCCTGTGTGTGTTTTATCTTAATAAGAGGGGGTTGGGTGAGTGAAACATTCAATGCTCTCCACACAGATTACATGTGCAATTTGTGTGACAAATGTTAGACTTATATGGGCAATCCAACATGCAGTGTCTGTGGAAGTCACTCACTTATTGCTGAGGCACTCTGTCAAATTGATTATCCAGTCAACTAATTCCCAGTCTATGTTTAGCTAAAGTATGATAGACTCATTGTGTCCCATGGGTGCAATTCTCATTTGTGTGTCTGTCTGTGTGAGTAAGTATTTATGTGAAGGAGGCTAACTAATCAACAAACTGGGCTAGAAGCTGAATATTGAGCAGTCTGGGACAGTTGTGCGTGCGCTTTGGGGCTCATCGCAGCCAAATCTAGAAATGTACAATTTGATAGACAACGACTATAAAACTGAATGGTCATAGAGAGGCTGTTACAGAGCTTCATCCACAGCTGATCATCCTATAAATTCTGATGATTCCCCTTATAAACACTGCTGGGTTCAAATGGCTTCATAATGAAAGCCAGTGATGTATTTTACATTTTTATTCCTACAATCACACTTTAACTTTCCTCTGAAATTTCATTCACAGTCTGATCATTAAAACAATATTTCTAAAAAAAAAGTTTGTAACATGGACTACAGTAATAATATAAACTATGATAATAACACTTCCTGCTTGCTCTCAACAAAGACGGACACTTCTACTCCCTCTCCTGCATCCCTCTTGCTTCTGATCTTTTGTCCAGTGAATCTTTTTCATAGCCTCTCTTTACATATCGTCAGAATTGTAAATAATGGATCTGGTCAGCTGGTCTCTCAACGCAATTGATACAATTTTCTCAATGAGAAGACCGTGCAAAGGAGAGCCCTCATGCCCTGAAGGGACACTCGTAGCTGGATACACTATGGATTCCTGGGGTTAGTGGAAGATGGTGTGTTTGTCTGTATTGTCTGTTGAGGATGTAGAAGATGTGTACATAATTGGATTTATGATAACAGGATTTCTACTTTTTGGAGTTGGCAGGTGTCTGGCATATCAACAAATTTGGAAGACGTCTGCAGCAGTTCTGCCAATTATGAAGCTGCCTGACTTGTGTGAAAGAATGTGCCGTGCTTCGGGCTCTCAGACTCGGATGCTTTGTGAGCTGAGCCATAAGCTGGATGCGATTTCTGAGAATAGCAGGCCACTTGCGGCTCCTGAAACTGTCTAGGACAAAGTGTGAGATATGATTTTTTTTAATACCCTTCCCCGTGTTTCTCTTTTCCTATCCAAACGAAAAAGCTGCATCTCCCACGAGGCCGCAGCCTCAGAAACTTCCGTCTCCCCACATGTCTGTTTATATTTTACTAGGACGGATTGTACTGAAGTGTAATTTCGGTGCGCTTCGGTGCAATGACAATAAAGATGATTCTGATCTAAACAAGAGTAAGTGTTTAAAGAGTTATCCACAATGAGCAAGATGGTAACCCTGACCTAATCTAGAAAAATTCAAGTTTAGGGGAGGAAAAAAAAATCACTGTTTTTTTTTTAAGTCACGAAAATGTGTCGATATTAAATCTCTTGAGTTTATAAGTGTGTCAAATGGCAGCAATTGTCTTACTACACTTTAAAGCCTGCTTGTTTTAACACATTTTTAATATATTTAGAACAGTTGCATTAACACATTATTATCTCCTCATTAGTCACATGAGGAACTCAAGCAAAAAAAAAAGGAGGGAAAAGTGACAAATTTTGCTAGTTTAACCCACATCCAGGCAGCCGCAGGAAGAACAGACAACCAGAGGTGTTTCGTTTTTATTCTGGGATCCGACTGGGAATCAGAGAGGCTGCGAAAAGAAAATAACACGAGCAAGGAGCTGGAGAAACAGTGAGGAGGACTGACAAGCCTGGCGCTGACCCATTTCTCCAGGCCTCAAATGTTGTGCCTGATATAATGGAGAACGGCTACTCGCATGACGCTGAAGACGATCGTGCGCCCGCTGACACCAGCAGACGAGGACATGTATGGACAGATGCACAGGGATCGGTGGACTGATAGATCCCATGCGATTGCTTCAAGTGTTGCATCTCATTCTGTGTGACTGCTGCATCAGCTCTGCCAGCGCTGAAAATATCCCATTCAGACGTTCGAACGCGACCGTGAACTCGCTGGCCCAGCCTCGGCTCTTCCTACCCAGCAGCGTCAGTGTGCGTCATGCTCAGACCCACATCTAGAAAAGGCTTCCATGCCTTTTTATAAAGGACTTTAAAAAAAATCACTGCTGTAGAAGTCGCTCTGGGATTCACTGATAAGTATTCATTAAGTATTGATAAGCAGTCATTGAAGTATTCATTGAGTATGCATGGAGGTCCACGCAGGGGTACACTTGACAGGGATTGCAGGGGTGGTAGTTTCTGGTAGGTTTGAGGAAGTTTACAGATATCTGCACACACAGATACCGGTACACACAATACCACACGCACAACGCCCTCGCTGCCCCGGGACGGGAGCATTGACCCAGTTGTAAGGAACATTGGTCATGACTGTCCTACATGGCTAGCACTTTACTGATGTTACACAAGACTTATCCACCCAGTCACCAGGCCTCCTTTTAATGGCCCATCTCCTTCAATTCTCTTTTGCATTAGCTTTTTTCTTTTTTCTTTTCCAGGCTTTGTCCCTGCCAGTCTTTCTTTTGCTCCATTATGCATGTCTTTGCTCTGGCACTCACATTAAGCTGGTGTGAATTAAATTCCCAAAACAGGCAGTGAGACTTATTACCTTTATGTGGCCATGATTTGTTTTCTTGTCATTTCATTAACCCAAGAATAAGTAAACCAGTCTCTGTGTTTGAGCCTATACTGATGACCTCCTTAGTATGTCCTTCCTCTCTGTAAGTGTGTTCATGCATACATATATGTCCTACTGAGGCTGTAAACAGATTTGAAGATGCTGCACAAAGATTGTATACTGATTTAGGGTATGTACAGCCTGCATAATAAGGCTTTGGTTGTCCACTGCCATCAACCTGCTGGGCTTTTACACCAGATTATGAACCAAAGGATTTGTTGTACATTCAAATGCACAAAGGCATTCGTAGACATACCCGACCTTTGCCCACACAAAACAAGTTAGCCACACATGCAATGTTCTGAGTCCCAGCTGGATTATCACAGTGGCAGATGCTGTGTTGTAGATTTAGTCTAACTGTAACGTGACAGAATGCACCAGCCATCTTGGCTTTGATTTGTCACAAGCAATCGGGCATTCATGGCTGGTGCCATGTGTGCATGTACATGTTTGTCAGGTATAATAATTAGGTGCATCCCTCACTCTTGACTGTTTATCTTATTGGGGGATGGACTTTGATGGGCAGCAGGGAATGTCATGGTAGAGGTATCTCAGTGCACATATCAGTATTATGTTGCTTTCCCTTTGGGTTGCTGAAGGTTCATTCTATGTGATTCTGAGTCCCTTCCTCTTGAGGCTCACAGGAAATCAAAAGATGGAGAAGCAGAGGGAGGGAGCGGACAGCAGCATAGCGGGGTGGGGGTATAGGTGGACAGTGGGTGGGTGATTGTAATGGAACAGAATGGATGGAAAGAGAATAACTGCTGAGAATTAAAATGTCATCGAGCACAGAAGAAAAGATCAACCGCACGCAAGCAAAGACACTGAGATTATGTCCCCCCTGCGGGTTGTATAAACTTGTGTACATGTATTTGAGTTTCTTGTAATCCCTGGTTTCAGGAAACAATACCTCCTTTCTGGAGGCATGTTAAAAAATCGGGGACTTGCGTGAGATTTTCTCCCATAAATGTATCTGTGTCGCTTCGGTCAGCATGTGACAGATCATGTGAGCTCAGCCTGTGACCGGGACTTGGACTCCAGCCTCGGTCTGGCCAGGTCTCTTCACCTCTTAGTCTTTGTTCTTGTGCAGGGGTTTGCCAAAAGAAAGTTTGAAAGCAGTAGCAAAGGGCTAAATTAAAAACAACAAAATAAACCTTTGATGAAATTTTATAGGGTCTGAAATTTGAAAATACGTTTAAGGATATTATTTTTTAAGGATTTAATTTGTTACCAATGATAACATGGTAACTATATGCCTGTTTCTCTCTCTCTTGTTGACAGCACTCTTATTTACCGGTAGTCAGATGGAAACACAGACTGAGACTAGATGCCTCAGACACACAGTCGCTGTAGAAAAACTAAGTCATGTTGAAAATATTCCTGAACTAGAAGTTGTATACAACATGTTATGAAAGCCCTTTATTTCAGGTTTGGAAGAAAAAGTTCAGAGCTCAAAGACCGTGAACATCATTGGACGTTCGAATGAGTGCACACAAATTCCATTGTGCCTGGATTGTTGGCCTGTGCTCAAATGGCAACTTTGTTCTTTGTTGTACTTTGTAATAGCAACAAGACATACTGGGTGAGAGAAAACAAAAATTCATAGGTTTTGATATGTAAACTGTGTAGGAATTGTGGAAATGAGAAGAACTGGTTTTGCCAAAACTTTGGAAGGTGAAGACAGCTCAAAAGTTAAATTCATAAGACTCTAAGCTGAACATTCTTAGGTAAAATCTCCATTAATCAAAATATCTAAGCCTGGGTTGTGCAAACAAATTAAGGTAGAAAAAAGCCAGTTAAGTCAGATGATTTTTCACTTTTCCTCATCTGTAACTTGGTTCAACCGATGTTGGCCTGAGCTATTGAGCTCCAAAGAGGGCTGGGTTTTTCCTCACTTGTTTTGCCAAAATCTTCTTGCTGTGTATGTCAAAATATTTTTTAGGGGTTTTGCAATTTTCATCCATGCAATACAATGCACTATTACCAAAACACACTACTGTATTCCCAGTTGTGCCACATTTTGATCAGTTTGATGAGATTTCATGTACAAATCAGTGTTTATTTTAGATATAACTTTTATATCTGCTCTTTTAAAGGCTGTATTTTTAAACTATCTTCAACCATAAAAACCAAAATATCTCTAGAGTTATATCAGGGTGTTGGGGTGTTATCAAGGCAACAACTTGGCAGTTCTAGTTCTTATCAGCACCAATGTCAAAGCCGTGCACACATCGTACTTTTTCCGCTTCCAAAGTGCTCATCACGTCACCACAAAACGGAGGCGCCGATCATGCAGACCCGTCTTTGTGCGTGTCCTCGTTTGTGGCCGGTCCCGTCTCTGGATCTGTAGTTACCACAACAGTAGGTCTTTGTCTACAACAATGCAACAAAAAAAAGTTGCACCCCTTTGCAGAAAAACAAGTTAGAGAAACTGTATGCTGTATGGGAATTAATGATGTGTTCGGTGTGTATTTGAGGGTGGAATGCAAGCGAGAATAAGAAAAGAAATACTGGGCCGGTGTGTCTTTGTGTGTTGTTTTAAACGGTGAGCTGAAATAATGCCTGTTCTGTTTCAGTACACAACTTAATACCTTTGCCACAGTGGCGAGGTAATGGCTTGTGATAGCTTCGTTTGTGTGTCATAGCCAGGTTATAAAAGTGTCATAGGAGATTTATGAAGACGGTTTTAGTTACAGGAAATTTCGATGGCGAGATCCAGACTTTTTTTTTTCAGAGGGTGGGAGAAGGGGACATGCAGGGAAAGAAACAGAGAGCGAGATTGAATCCTTCAGCACTGCCTCAAGGGAGAAGAGATCAGTTTTTATAATCTTCATCATCCAGATGACACACATGGAACTCTTCGAGCCGTCAGTGAGTCAGGGTTACACATTTCAGCGGGAAAGGATCAGTAAATCCCAACCCAAGACCCTTCTGCACACATGGACCCACTGACTCCGCAGCCCACCCGAGTGGCAAACTCCAATTTCGGAGCTGTTTTGGAAAAAATGGTTTCAAAGCTAAACAGTAGACGCTAATTTTAAAGACAAAGCTGCACGTTGGTTTTGTGTTGATTTGCACAGATGGGAACGTTCATTTCTGCACATTAACTAACAAACAAAACTAGCTCCAGTATGCAACACAGTGCTCTGAGCTAAAATAAAGTAACAAAAAAACGAACAAACCAGATTTTAAGTGCATTTGTTACCCATAGACATCATGACGCACACATTTGAGGCCAGCTCTGTCATTAAAACTTGATACACAACAACAGTGTGTGTCCTGAACTTTGCCAGCATATTTATTTATTCTGTTGTATAATCTGTCCGTTTTACGCCCTTTAATCTTTTTGCCATATGACCCAAAAGAGTTTCAAAATATGTGTGCAGTTTGAGAGTGTATCACTGTATATTGCTTTTCCATACACATAGCATTTATGCTACAAATTTGCATTTGTTTAACTATGAAATACATGAACATTTTAACTAATGTATTATCATGTAACGTGGATGATTAATCAAATTTTACGCTCCCTTTAATGTTGATATTAGACAAAAAAGCTCAAAACTAAAAGTGTGATTTGAGTTTAGCCCAATAGCAAGCTTGTCAGCACGGCATAGCGTGTATGCTAGCACAAAAAGCGACAGCGTCGTACTCCTTATTAATAAAAATGAATCTAAAAATATATAAAGTAATAAACTTTTAAGCTACTCTGATGGTCAAGAAACAGTTTTTTCACATTTGTTGTTAAACAAAAAAGTTTCAAATAGAGTGTAGCACGGTAGCTAGCTTGTCAACATATAGCATTTATGCTAGCATATCCAGTCGTTCCCAACCCTGGTCCTTGAAGAACACTGTCCTGCATGTTTTAGTTGTTTTCGTGCTCCAACACACCTGATTCAGTGATTTAATTAATTATTCCAGTTCTGCAGAAGCCTGCTAACCACCTATTCCATCAAATCAGGTATGCTGGAACAGGGAAACAACTAAAACATGCAGGATGGTGTCCCTCAGGGACCAGGGTTGGGAACCACAGGTTTGCCTTGTTAAGAAAAATAAACATAAAAAAAGGTAACCACTACATTCTAAAGGAACATGAATGACATTAAGTGGACGTGGCCCCTTTTGTTATAATAACATTTAAATTTAAACTTGGCACAGTAAAATCTTTAAATTATAAAGTGGATGTAAAAGAAGTAACTATTACATTCACTTTAAACCTATGATTTTAATTTATATGGTAATTTTTAAACAACTTTACATTATCCTATAAACCCATTATCAATTAAGAAAGAGCAAGTAATGTAAATCTTTTGGGGGGACTGCCTGGAAAGGCAGCCACATATTATTATCCACATGACAAGGGTTTCTTAACTTTTTATCTTACTCTTGTGCCAACTTTAACGTGGCCCGAACCGCAACGTGTACACCCGCAAATCTTACATCAAAACGACCGACTTGGCACCATGATGTGTGCTATTACTTTTATTGTCATTTTGAGTTACGATGGCAATGTGATTCACAAACAAAGACACTGCATTTCATTCAAAATGCCTGATGGAACTATACAATGGCCACCACACGATAGTCCCTGTCTTAAGTTTATCGAGGAACTTCCTAGTTAATTATTGCTGTTTTATCACAGCATTTAGCGTAATTACCGTACTTTCCGCCGTACAAGTCAGCTACTTTTACTCACTAACGAGACACTTGGCTTGCCATATTACTCATGTGTCCTCTAGTGGCTGAAAATGGTAGTGTTCAATATTTTTCATGTCAGAATGAATGAAATTTTCAGATCTCAGCCAAAAATTGGGTTATAAATATGGGAAGAAAAAATAAATAAATAAGTTGCTTCACTGTGTAAGTCACAGGGCATGCTAATTTATGCAAAAAGGTGCAACTTATACTGCAAAACGTACTGCCATCATAACCCAGGGTTTTGTCTTTCAGGCACCTACAATAAAGGAGAAAACCAGTTTCTTTGTACTCTTCATCGTTGAAAAACAATTTTTTAATAACTGTCAAAGCCTCAGAGTAGTCACCTTCTTGAATTCCAAGGTGTATTTTCCTTCCACACCAGTTTCTTATATTATCAATTGCACTGAGAGCTAGAAAGTGCGAGAGCATTTCCCAAAGCTAAATCCCAGTTCAGCCGGAAACATTTTACATTAGGCAATAAGAGCGCACTTCTCAAGACTTCTGAGCAGAGTGAAATGCACCCACAAAACCTGTCAGATGAACGTGAGGGAAATTATAACATCAGCAAATGCACAGAAAGTTGTTTTTCCTGGTGAAGGCTGGCTGTCACTCAGCGTCTGTATGAACCAAGGCTACGAAACACGTAGAGAGGGACGGCACAACTGCCAGTAAACATGGTGCGGAAGTGTGTCTCAATTTACAAGATAAAAGTTTTCATCTTTCCAATGCAGCTGTGGAGAACTGAGTAGTCAAAACTGGAATTTATGTCCTTGAATGGATGAAAAATGTGATTCAAGTGTCCTTTTTTTTGTAACAGTTGGCAACTAGGGCTGAGATAATGGAGGAAGGGAGGGAGGTTTGGCCTAACCTGACCTTGGTAACAACAGAAACGCCGATTTTCTCCACTGTACTGCGCCTCCTCCCTTTCTGCCTGGCTGGCTGCTGCTTCCGCGTCGCCGTCATTTGATCAGGGTTGACTGCTGGATTATTTCATTAATTAAGTTTTTCCACTTTCTCTGCCTTCTTCCTCCCATCCTGCTGTCGAACGAGGGTGGCAGAGCAACGCCCTTCCTCTCCTCCGTCCTCCGCTGCTTCTCATTTCCCCCATCACTGCTGATCATTGTCTCAATTACTCACCCCCTCCTCTCTTTCTCCCTATCGCTTCCTCGCTGACTTCTCCTTCGTTCTCTTATCTAATCCCAGATATGGACTCCTCCCCCACTCCATTCCTCTCTCTCTTTCCCTGCCTGTCCTTCCGAACTAAAGGTGGGAAAAACTCTAAGCGCGCTCCAACTCCTCCATCTCTGCCTCTCATCAGAATTTCACAGATGTTCGGTGATTATCCCCGCCTTGATTTGGTGATATCTTTACCCCCGTTGAGTGCAGGAACATTTGAAACATTTGTGCTCAGCGGCTCAGACTGGGAGGAGCGCTCTGGATCCGAAGGAGAAGCAGCTGGGATCTTTGTGCTCGCTTTAGTTCCTGTGAAAGTGAGATTTGCTGAAATAGTGGCACCTCTAATGGATTTGAGAGGATTTGTCGCGACACAATTCACCGTTTCAACTCAGTTACCTTTGTGATATTTGTCATTAGGAGGTTTCAAATAAAAACTTGCATTTGCACAAAAAAAAAAAAAGAAAAGCACACAAGCCTCAATTTTGGTCCAGTTTGGCCTTCGTCTTTGCCTCGTCCTCGTCTTTGGACCCTTTACTGTTCCACTTTCCACAATGGAGAAAGTCAAGAGTTTACCTCGCTACTTTCTATCTCGTCATTCAAACTGATTTGCTTCTTCAGCTACTTTCAGCTCATTTCAGCTGGTTTTTCAACTGTATTGTGCTCCTTTCAGCTTTATAAGCCCCACATTTTTGTGCTTCTTGTAACTTATTTCTGCTAATTCCATCTTCTTCTGTTCCTTTGAGCTTCTATCTGCTAAATTCAGCTATTTGTGCTATTTCAACTAATATGTAGCTTCTTTTTTATTGCTAATTTCAGCTTTTTCCGCTAAATCTGCAGTTTTTTGCAATCATTTCAATGTTTTTCAGCCTAATTCGGCAAAAACTTGCTCTACCCACTTCCATCTGGTTCTTTAAGCTTCTTTCTGCTTGTTTTAGCTACTATTCTCAACTGTTTTGGACCAATTTAATCTTTTTTCAGATAATTTCCATTGTAATGTGCTTATTTCTGTGTCTTTCAGCCTTAATGGGCACAATTAAGCTCACTTCACTTCCTTTTGGAAATTTAAGCTTCTTTCTACATTTCTTTAGCTACTATTCAGCTGTTTTTTGGGAAATTTCAGCTTTAAGATAATTTCCACTTCTGCTTTCTTCTGCTAACTTAGGCTTGTTCTTCCTTTTCAGCTAAATTTCGGCATGTTTTAAGCTAATTTCAGCTGTTTTTCTGCAAGTTCTTCAACAAGAAGCGTTCACACGTGCATTTTCGCAGGAAATGCAGTTTCTCTAGTTAACTTTATTTTCCCTCCATCTCCTTTCCCCTGTGGTCTCCCACCAACCTGTCCGAATCATATCACCAACAGCTTGTCACAGCCAATCAGTCTCCATGCCTCACTTCCCCGCACGACCTCCTCCACCTCCTCCTTTCTTCTCCCTCGTCTTCCACACCTCCCCCGTCTCCCGTCACCTTGTTGTCCTCCTTCATGTGTCAGCGGTTATTACTCCCAGAAATCCTAGACCGCGGCTCTTCCCTCTTTTTCCAGGCCTGTTATTTCTCCCAGTGGCTTCCTGTCTTGACTGGTTCAGACCTTTGGAAGTGGCGCTCCTTAGAGCTATCGCTGATCTGCATCTCGTCCGCTGAAGAAACTTTACAGAGCCCTTTTTGTGGCGTCAGGCAGAACCTCTCTCAGGGGAGACTAGTTAATGGCCAGTAAAGACTGTTCGGCCTAAACTAGCAAATACTATATTAGCATCACGTTTACATGAACCACCATGGATGTTTGTTGTTGTTTTACATCGCATTACTTTAGCATTAAACACATTTCACATCTCCCCCAACATTTGCCTGCTCAACGATTCTTGTTGAGAAGTCCAGACCAAAAACCTTGTCAGGCCCAGGCCTCCCTCGCAAAAGAGATCTGTGATCTCAGTGGGATTTGCCTGGATAAATAAAGGTGCTGCTGTTTGGCATATTAGTCCTTAGCTTATTTTTAGTTACCGTTTTTCTTAGTTCATATCTTGGATCTTATTACTGTTTTTCTTTTACACTTTATTGTTGGATGTAACTGGGAGCCTGCGTACACAATTTTGTTCCACCACATGTACCACATGTGGTGTGAATGACCAAAAAAGAAACTCTGACTCTCTGATAACAACAACAACAACAACAACAACAACAACAACAACATTATTTGCCAAATAAGTTAGCTTTCAGAAAAGAGAAGTACAAGTTAAAGCACAAAGTGAGTAAAACTGACTCATTTTCATCGTTTCCAAATATATTAAAAAATACTCACATGGAGGAAAAGCATGTATTAAAATAGTTTTTAAGTCTTTATGTGAACTTTGAGGTTATAACTAAGACTGTGTTAAATAAATTAGTGATGTCACATTTTCATTTGCAGAAAAGATGGCTTTGATCATCAAGGTTTTAAAAAGTCACGAGGAGCACTAATGAACAAACAGAAGCAGCTTTAAAGGCCGACTGTGGTTCCAGAGGGAGCAACAGGGAAAATGCCATTAGTGTTGTCATCTGGACTATGGGGCATACTGGGAATTAAAACAACGAGACTGAAAACGAAACAAATCTGTTGACACAGTTATAAATGGTGTGAACCTACAATAATTCCTTTTGTTCACAAGTACGAGCAGCTACGTATTAAATTATGTTAATGTTGCAACGCATGTAAGAAGACGGCGCATCACTCATTCTCAGCACATCCTTCTGTATTCACATTCAGCAGCGTCACTGTGGATTTGTACTCTCTAAAAACTCCTAAAAACTTTCAAACTAACTTAACTGTGATGAGTCAGCAATGTGCTAAAGTTATTCAAGAAATATACATTAAATCAAACAAAGATGAGGACAATAAATCAACAGAAATGCAATATAGATGCATACAAGATAAAGTTGAAACTCAAGTCAAGGTTGCTTATTTTCCAGCAAATGATCTGCAAGTTTTAACAAATTTACCATCTTTGAAATTTTATTATGGTTCTTTTTTTTTTCTTCTAAGCAGCAAAGTAGAAGTGGAGTCAAGCTGCTGCTTAATAGCAAGCTAATCTAAGCTAACTCTCACCTTCAACGTGATTAAATAAACTCCACAACTATCCCATAAGCAGTGATGTATATACAGTATAAACAGCACAACATGAGCAGAAATAATCGAAAACAATAAAATTGGTTTTGTTGTGTTCTAGAAATATTAAATAATATATTTAAAAAAACTTGCTAATACTCTGAGGTAATAGGAATGCAAAATGAAGAATAGATTAAGAAATTAACTTCTTTTCATCTTGCCACAGCTCATTATTTCAAAGAGAATACAACATTAAGATGTTCTCTCGATAAACAAAGCCTGATTAATATCCATGGCAAACAATGTCTAATGGCTCCTGTCTTGTTTGAAATTATTTTGGAATATCTTTGCAATGTACAAAGAAGACTTTCATGCAACATCCCCCCCCCACCCCACCCCACTCCAGTCCGACACTTATTAAAACAAAACAACTAATGATACTGTTGTTGTCTGACACAAACAAAGAATCCCTGAAGCAAGAAAGATAAAGTACAAAGGCTGTTTTTGAAATGCATGTTTGTTCTTGTTTTGATTAAATGTCAGTTTAACGCACAAAATTAAATAATGTATTTTTTTTCTCTAGCATTACAAAAGCATGTTTTGTCCAAGTTTCTCTTAGCTTTGAATTGTATTAGTGTACAAATCTGAAATCAGACAAGGGCATTTAGAGGACATTTTTTTAAGAGCAAAACAGAGTGAAGTAGTTTGTGATTTCATGTAAAATCTCAAAGCGTTGCGTCACTCACAGACTGATTGTCTTTCTTTGCCCACATAAACAAAATAATGACCTCAAGAAGCAACATTTTCTTTACTTTTTCTAAATGGACTAGAATGAATGTTGAGTATTTTGTGTTGTTTTACCTTGGAAATCTGTTTTTATCTATTTGTTCAACTTTATTAGTATTTCTCTAGTGCGCACTCTGCCTCTCACACAATGAGAGCTGGGGAAAAGCTTCAGCTCCCTTATGACCTGGAAAGGCAGCCGAAGAAAATGAATAGGTGTATGAATTTATTAGATCTTTAAACATATTTTTACCATTTGACCCTGCTTTTCTTTTATGCCTTGCAATATCAAAGAACTTGTGGATTTTTAGCCAAGTTTACAATCAAATGACATTCAGCAGAGATTAGCAAATATTTTAGCTTAGCTGAGCAAAGATTAACAGGTGATGCTAATGGGAAAAAAAAAATCCATTATCTTCACCTGTTTCTTCCTTTTTGGGTCAAGGGGGTAAACCCATGTCCAGCAATCTCTGTGCAAGAAGAGGGGTATACTCTGGACATGTCTTCAGCCCATCACAGGGACACATAGAGATACACGAGACAAACAACCATTCACTCTCTCACTCACCTAGGGACAATTTAGAGTTACCAATCAACCTAATGCATGTTGTAGTCTGTGGGAAGAAACTGGAGTACCCGGAATAAAAGCATTCATGCATGGGGAGAACATGCAAACTCCACCCTGAAGGGCTCCCGTTGGGATTCGAACTGGCGGCCGGCTTGTTGAGAGACAGCAGCTCTGCCATCACACCACCGTGCTGCCCTAATGAAGAAATGTCCACCAAATTCTAAACATTTTTCAAGCACTTTAAGTTTTTTTTTTTTTATTATTTCACTCCTAAAAAAAAGGCTGTATGTGTTAATTTTTACACACCACAAAAAAGCTTTTAAACATTAACAAAAACTCAAGCAAAATTTGAAAATTTAATTTGTATGTATTTTAAATATAGAATTTTAAATCACTTTAGGACCTATTGTGTTTGATGATCTGTGAATATCAAATCAAATGTGAGGGAAAAAATGTTTTTTTATGCTAACATTGCTCAAAATCTTTACTTGCATATCTGTTTCATGGAAAAGTGAAGTATTAGTCAAAATATGAATCATCTTAAGAATCTACAATTCAAAATCTTAATGCTGCAATCATAAAAAAGCTTTTTAATTTATAATAGTTTATATTTAATGTATTTATTACAATTTGAAAGATCGTGTGATTCTGTTATGAATTTTTTGGTGCTGTGTTGTGACAAACATCAAAATGTATTAAATGGCTACAGTATGTTTTAACAATAAAACATCTGTTTTAAATTGGGGGGGGGGGGTATGTAGTTAGTTTAGCAGAAACTAATCAAGAACAATATAACAAGCAATCAACAGATCCATTTTAAAAATAAACATAAAAAGTAGTATGTTTTATAAGTGTTTTCATCACTTGAGTTCAATTTTAATCTGCTTGTATTTCTTTTTTTTTTTTAATGGCTGAAAGTGGTAATTTGTCAACAACAACAAAAAAAGAACACAAAGAATACAGTAATTGATGTCACCAGCCAATAGTGAGCAAAAACAGCCATTAAGGAACCCAAGCCAGCATATCTCTAGTGTCAGTCCCAAGCTTGGGTTAATGGTAATGGTTGTGTCATGAGGAGCATCCAACATAAAACATACATTGGCAAAACTAACTTGCGAGTTTATCTAAGTGATGCCATACCAGATCAGTTGAGGCCCGCATTGAAACCGCCACCAGTGCAGTTGACAAACATGGTGCCAGCAGGAACTGTGTTACTGTTAGTTGATGATCACGAGGAGGGAAACGTCAGGAGGCAGAGGGAGAAGAGCAAAGTCAAGAATGTAGGACTGAGAGTGGCAACTCTAAATGCAGGGACAATTACAGACATAGTTAGAGAGCTGACTGATATGATGCAGAGAAGGAAGGTAGATGTTTTACATGTGTGGAAACTGAGGAAGGAAGAATGTGGTCACAAGTCCAGGGAAGAGCTATTAAAGGCTCTGGGTGGTAAGAAATAGTTTCCAGATGACTGGGCTACTTGAACAACAGTAATCAGAGAGACAGGTTGGAAGGTACTTGGTGCGTCATCCAGACAGAGAAACGATGATAAGGAAACTGGTGGTGGAATAGTGAAGTGCATGAAGCTATTAAGAGGATGGTTAGCAAAGAAAAAATGGCACAGTGAGAGAGCTGACAAAAGTAAACAGGAATATAAGGAGACACAATGTAGAGCAAAAAGAGAGGTGGCAAAGCAGAAGGCGTGTGATGAGTTGTGGGAGGCTGAACGCTAACAAGGGTGAGTAGGACTTGTATCAATTGGCAAGAAAGAGGGATTAGACTGGAAAGGATCTGCAGCAGGTTAGATTTGTTAAATATAGGAATGGTAATGTTCTAACAAGTGAGGACAGTGTGACAGAAAGGTGGAAGGAGTATGATGAGCAGATGATGAAAGTTAAAGAAGAATAGAGGTCATAAGAACTGTGCACCAGGAAGTGTGAAATATTAGTGAGGGTGAAGTTCGGAAAGCTCTGAAAAGAATGAAAAGGGGGAAGGCAATAGGACCTGATGACATCCCATTGGAGGTTTGGAAATGTCTTGGAGAGATGGCAGTGAGGTTTTTGACTCAAATATTCAATGGCATATTTGAGAGTGAGAAAATCTTTGAGGAATGAGACATGTGTTGGTGCCCATTTTAAAGAACAAGGGTGATGTACAGAGTTGTAGCAACTACAGGGGAACTAAGCTGACGAGGCCACACAATGAAGATGCGTGAGAGAGTTGAGGAAGATAGATTTTGTTGGATTTCTATCTGTTCTGTGTTTTCTGCACCTCCCTGTGTTTTTGTCTTCCTTGTGTTTCTGCTCCTATGCACACCTGACCTGAATCCTAATCACCCAAGGTGTTTCCTACTCAGCTTCATTAGAAACTGTATTTTGTCTGTCTCTTGTCAATTCTCTGGTATCCGGGCATTATCCTTCATGGTGTCATGGTCTGTGTCTGCTCTACGCATCCTCTCCTTGTAAAGGAAGTTTTGGCTGCACCCTCAGCATTTTTGTTTTGTTTTGTAATTGTTAAAATAAACTCAATCATTTTTACTCCTGAGTCCTCCTGCCTTCCTGCATGTGGGTTCAACATTACAAGCAGATAATGTCAGACTTAGACGAGAGGTAATCTGTGAGCAGCAGTATGGTTTCATGCCAAAAAAGAGCACCACAGATGCCATATTTGCTTTGAGGATGCTGATGGAGAAGTAGAGAGAGGATCAGAACGAACTTCATTGTGTCTTTGTGGATTTAGAAAAATCTTATGACAGGGTGCTAAGGGAGAAGGTGTGGCATGAGGGAATCTGGAGTGGCAGAGAAGTATGTTAGATGTATGAGGACAGCAGGACAGTGGTGAGATGTGCTGGAGGAGTGACAGATGGCAGATGGTGGAGGTGACATTGCATGAAGGATCAGCTTTGAGCCCCTTCTTGTTTTCTCTGGTAATAAGCAGACTTAACAAATGAGGTCAGGCAGGAATCCCATGGACTATGATGATTTCAGATGAGATTGTGATCTGTGATGAGAACAGGGAACAGGTGGAAGAGAACTTCAAGAAGTGGAGATATGCACTTGAAAGAAGAGGAATGAAAGTCAGCTGTAATAAGACAGAGTACATGTGTATGAATGAGAGGGAGGGTGAGGCTACAAGGATCAGAGGTCACAAAGGTGCAGGACTTAGGGTCCATTGTCCAGGAAAAAGGGTAGTGTGGTAAAGAGGTGAAAAAGAGAGTCCAGGTAGGATGGAGTGGATGGAAAAGTTTCAGGAAAAAGGTCCAAAAGGAGATATAAGGATGCAGTTAGAGAGGACATGGAGATAGTTAGAATGAGGGCAGAGAGGATGCAGAGGACTGAGTGAGATGGAGAAGGATGACTCGCTGTGGTGACCCCTAAAAAAGGAAAAGCTGAAAGAAAAAGAAGACTTTATTTTTTTCTCCAGGACCTTGCATTTAATCAAGGACAGAAGTGAGAAGTGCTGGGAATCAGCTAACCTGATGCTCCAGATGGTTTGTTAAAAGGAATTATTGGGGAAGTCAGTGTAGAGAACAGTTTCAAAAAAGGGAAGTGTTTAAAAAAAATAATTGGCAGGTGATTAGTTCAACCATCTGTTACAATCAGATCAACAAAGTGGAAATTAACTCTTGCAGAAACTAGGCTGTAGAAGGGGAAAATAAAATTTAGTTGAAAGAATTATCTGCTATAATCTCTTTGCCTGATTAAAGACATCCTGCTAAAGTTGGATGTTACCTTTATTGAAGCAGAATCTATGTACACCTCTTCTGGAGCTGGCCTTGTAGACTGTTGTTGCACCTTAAAGTTGTAAGATACTGATTGATGGAAAACTACTGGGCCCAGGCTCAAAACAAACAGCTTGAAATCTGGCAAAATAAATTCTCATGTGATTGTGCTCTTGTGACTCTCACAAGAATCCAGCTAACTATGTGGTAAACACTTGGCACCAAGCTTAACTTTGTGGTATTTTCTTTTTCTACTCTTGGACATAAAGCAAATCAAATATAAACATTTGTTGTCCTTCTCAGTCAGCACTCAACATAAATAAAATTAAGCCAAATAGACAGTGCATCCATCCATTCATCATCTTTATCTGCTTCTTCCTTTTTGGTTTGCAGTGGTCACTGGTGCCTATGTCCAGCCATCACTGTGCGAGAGGCGGGGTGCACCCTCGACTCATGATCCTACATGCCATGGTGCTTCATTTGCCCTACTTCGCCATCAAGTGTACTATAAATGTAAAACAAGTAGATGGATTATAATGAAATAACTGGTTTGTGAAGCTTTAAGTTGAATAAAAGAAAAAAAAAATCATGTTTGAGTACCTCAAATAAAGTCTAAAGTTGATCTGCAAATAATCTATATCTGCCTTTATTATGATGGTGATGATGGATTTTTCTGTCTGCCCCTTTATATTTTGAATCTTGCTCATATAAATGAGCCAGTTCCTGAATTGGTCACAGGGTACAGCCTGCTAGCGAGGCCTCAAATGTCACTACATGTGTCATCAATACACGCTCCACATAAATCCTCCTGGATTACTCGACATGCGCTTCAAAGCCTCAACACAGAAGGACACCTCACTAATCTCTAAAAGTTTTGGACTCCACCAATCCACAGTCAGACAGATTGTGTACAAATGGAGGAAATTAAAGACCATTGTTACCCTCCCCAGGAGTGGTGGATCAACAAAGATCACTCCAAAAACAAGGAATGTACAGTAATAGCCGGGGAGATCACAAAGGACCCGAGGATAAATTCTAAGCAACTGCAGGCCTCTCTCACATTGTTAATGTTCATGAGTCCACCATCAGGAGAACACTGAACAACAATGGTGTTCATGGCAGGGTTGCAAGGAGAAAGCCATTGCTCTCCAAAAAGAACATTGCTGCTCGTCTGCAGTTTGCTAAAGATCACGTGGACAAACCAGAAGACTGATGGAAGAATATTTTGTGAACAGATAAGACTAAAATAGAACTTTAAGGTTTAAATGAAAAGTTGTGTTTGGACAAAGGATAAATACACTCCTGCATAAGAACCTTATCCCATCTGTGAAACATAGTGGTGGTAGTTTCATGGTTTGAGCCAGTTTTGCAGCATATGGGCCAGTATGGCTTGCATCATTGATGGAACAATGAATTCTGGATTATAACAGAGAATTTTGAAGGAAAATGTCAGGACATCTGTCCATGAACTGAATCTGAAGAGAAGGTGGGCCATGCAGCCAGACAGTGACTCTAAGCACACAAGTCGTTCTACCAAAGATTCAATAAAGAAGAATAAAGTTTATATTTTGGAATGGCCAAGTCAAAGTTCTGACATTAATCCAATAGATATGATGTGGAAGGACCTGTGAGGAAACCACCAACATCCCAGAGTTAGAATTCCTGCAAACCGGTGTGCAGGACTGAGCAATAGTTACTTGGGGGGTGTCACACCAGATCCTCAAAGCAAAGGTTCACATACTTTTGCCAATAAATGAATGATTAAGTATGATATTCCTGTCTCTTTTATTTATTCTACTTACTTTAATTTCTCATCTACTTCTAGAACTTTTGTGAAAGAGTTTTTTCCATGTTTTAGATAATATTTATGTAGAAATATGGACAATTCTAAAGGGTTCACAATTATTCAAGCACCGCTGTTATCATACAAAAGATGTTAAACTGCTGATTATATCATTTTATCTATATTTTTGTACCTTTTTAGACCTTACCTTTCGGAAATTTGTTTTGATTTTTTTTTTTTTTCTGTTCTCCTTCATGATATGAAATATGAGAAAATCCAAAACCAGTTCCCTCAAGAGGACTATAATTTAAAACTTATTGTACTGTATTATATCATGCAAAGTATTATATAATATCCTATTCTATCATATTGGGTTGTAAAGCTTGTCCTTAGAATGATTTCAGGCAACAGATTCTTAACTTGGCCCATGCATCCCATTTTAGTCTTAACTGTTTGTTATCAGTCTTAATAAATTTGATTAATAGAACCACAGTTATTTCTGTGGTGAGATGGAATTTATTCTAACAGCACATATTCACATATGGGGCGGCACAGTGGTACGGTTGCTAGAACAGCTGCCTCTCAGCAAAAAGGTTGTTGGTTCAAATCCTGGACAGGGGTCTTTCTGGTGGAGTTTTCATGTTTTCTCCATGTATGCATGATTTTTCTCCAGGTACAGTACTCCGGTTTCCTCCCACACACCAACAACATGTATGTTAGGCTAATTGGTAACTCAAATTGTCTCTAGGTGTGAGTGAGAGAGTGAATGGTTGTCTCATTTGTGGACTAGTGATGGACTTGTGACCTGTCCAGGGTGTATCCCGCCCCTCGCACAGTGATGGCTGTTTATGGGCACCAGTGACCCGAAAAGGAAGAAGTGGGTAAAGATTAATAAATGGATGGATGGATGTTCTTATATGGGATGGAACAAATATGATTTGACATAATATAAAAAAGACAAGCAGTTGTGTTGTTTGCTTTCTGAAGGACAAAATAAGATTACTGATTGGAAACAGGATAAGATTCCTTCATTTCCATTTTAAGTTTCTATAATAACTATCATTATTTAGATGTGGGGAAAAGAATTGGTATTCAGAAACTGGTTGTTTTAGCCATCTTTTTAATGTTGCATTCAGCTGCATAAAATCTTATTGACTGAATTAGGAAGAGCTGGCCTCCACTCCTGTCTGGCATCCTGAGCAAGCAGCATTTACAAATTGTGATCTATGGTGAGTAAAACTCCTCACATTGGCGATCTGCCCTTTCATTTATCATGGTGAGTGTAATAACTGTTTATCTGTTTCGCATCGTGGCTCCTACCTGCTCAGCAGTCACTTTTAGTGGCATTAAGTGAATATGTGAAATTCACTTTGCCTGGAAATCCCCCCCTTTTTATGTTCTTTGCTGTTTAACTGTATAATGCAGTGTATAAAAAGTCATATTCATCACTGCAAGATGATCATAGTATTTGCAGAAATGATGAGACAAACTAAAGTAATTTAAATCCTTCCAGGTTAATGGCTCAGTAACTGGAAGATCACTTAACTCCAACTAAGAGTAATAAATAGAGGCATCTTTATAGTTTAGGATGATGAGCCAAACAAGGTGTGAGGGGGAAAAATCTGGTATAATTAATGATGGAGAGACATCCAACGGGGTTGTGTTCACGATGAGCTCTTACCACATGGCATATGAGTAATTCACTGGCTCTTAATGTGCTGCAGCTGCAGTCTAATGAGAAAGACCTGACCAGTAGCTCTTCATGACTCTGAACTCAGCAGACCTCTAACATGTGGTGGTGCAGGAATGCCATCTACTTTTCTTCCAGGGGTTCAATGTATTTTACAATAGAACCTGTTAAAAAAAACATGTTTGTATTAAAACATTACAGTCTATTGTTTCAGTTGGATGAGATGATCCAAATCCACTCAAAAATAAATTAAATTAAATCTGTAAATATAATCAATAACAAACACAAAGTTCATGATTTGGTTAAAACTGCCTGTTCCGTCGATGAAAACAGGCTTTTGCATATCAAGTGCTCCATGGCACCCTCATTGTTATGCTAAGAGGACTGGATTTGTATTTGAAGGGTTTGAGAAATCATGAGTAACAAAAGGATCTACTCCGAGTGAAAGGGCTGTGAGATGGCAGGGTGGGGATGACAGAGCAGGCAGCTGCAGCAACAATGTAGAACTGGCAGTTCCTGCGTGGCTTTGGCTTCGACAAGCCTTCTCATCCGACACAGAGCTGGGCATAAGAACCACCAGCCCAGTCAGGAGAAACCCTAATAAGGAAATCTGATAATTCTCAATCAGGTCATCTGGACAGTTTCTTTTTAGTAGAAACGTTTCACCCTCACTCCAGAGAGCTTCATCAGTCAGAAGTTCCAGCATACTGTTCCCCCACCAAGCCGCAAACAACTCAAGTGGACCAACCAGTTTGCT
>JARVLU010045484.1:0-19642 GCA_031762415.1 Simpsonichthys santanae
TACATTAACTCAAGTCAGATACCCAACATCTTTTCTTGGTCACAGGTTCCTCAACAAGAGTTTGATTGGTCTCATTTGATGGCCTCTGTTGCGTTTTTGACATCATAATCAACGATAACTGAAAAAAATCAACAGATAGACGTATTTTATGTTTCACATATCATGGGGGCCAGATAAGATGTCATCGAGGACGACATTTGGCCCCCGGGCCTTGAGTTTGACACATATGATCTATAGTCACATTATAAATATTCATTAAAAAGTCTGTGTTTTTATTTTGTTTGTTTGTTCATTTTGAAACTAATAAACCAAACACGTTTGCCAACACCAACTTCAACCCTTGCCACACCAGGTACCGGTAGTAAGATTGTGTTTCACAACACGGGTCAAATGCGTGGGACTCTTACCTGTCACACTAAAACAGGCACGAGCAGAGAAGAGACATAACATATGGAAAAAGTGCTCTCATTACAGTCAAATTTGTACTTGGTTATTTAATTTTGTTTGACAATACTAGGACTAATTTCTCTTACAGTGTGATTCCTTTAGTAATAGAGGTTTATGTGAAGTATAATAAAGGATACATCATCAATACCAAGAATCCTGTAGTAAATTATTCTCTCATACAATTTTACTTATCTTAAATTATTTTATTTTTCTTAAAACTATTGTAGTTCAAAGTTTGGGCAGCTAAACAGAGGGGTGTTAGAACAGCTCATTAGTAAAATAAACAACCAAATGTGGGTTGTACAAGCTCAGTCAGCCTTTTTACTAAACAATGGAAAGTTTTGGATGATTACAAGCCAAACTTGTCTCATTAGCCAGATTGAGAGTCAATATTGTTAACTTCTCTTGGATCAACCCACATTACACATAATTTACGTCAAACCTGAAATAATTTAAGGGTTGTCTGTGTTGGGTATTTCTGTTATGATGCGTAAAAAAAAAAGATTTGATTTAACGCTTTTTTATTAGTTTTTATTCCAACTGTTTATTAATCTATCTGCTTGTTATTTAATGCCATATGTTTTGCTTTATGGTAATTATTTTGAATTTCCCCAGTGGAGTGTGTAGGAGGTGATGAAAGTTGTACCCAATGAGTCTCCTGTCAACAGAGCACAAACTTTATTTAACCCCGGTCTAGGTCAAGGATTGTATCTCTAGTTTTGAAGGCACAAGTTTAGGTAAATATGAACACAGGTTACTCATTAGCGAGGCCACTTGGATAATTCTCTATTTATATTTTAAAAGAGCAATTACGAACGTCAAAATTAAGACAATTTATTGTATGATAGGTACTTTATTTCTCCTGAGGACTTCATAAAAGGACTTTTTCTCATTACGTTATGAGTTGTGCACCATAAGCCACTTAGTGTTATGGAGTAGCAAGTTTAAATGTTGAATTGTGATGTTTACCATTTTGTTTTAATGTATAAAGTACATTTTTGCATTCAACCACATCTTGGAAGTAACATGACATTTTCAGTGTTTCTCCAAGTGTGACACCATCAGTAAGTTTCCTTTTTGTTTGACGTTTCAGGCTGCAGAGGGGAACCTGGTGATCAGCTCCTCCACTGACTACACACTGACTGTGTGGAAGGACCTTGAAAACAAGCCTCTTCGCCAGTACAAGTCGCACTCGGATCACATCCATGCTTTTGACCTTTACGATTCCCAGATCGTTACTGGAACGGTAGCTAACAAGATCGGGGTGTACTCCATGGCCGACATCTCCCTGAGCCCCGTTAGCAGCACAAAACTGAGCTCGGAGAACTTCCGCGGCACTCTGACCAGCCTGGCGGTCCTGCCCACTAAGCGGCTGTTGCTGCTGGGCTCTGAAAATGGTGCCATAAGGTTATTAGCCTAAAACTGTAGCTCCTAACCACACTTAACGCTCTTAAACACTCTTTCCGCTGATATATATAGTCTTTTCTCCACAAAGACACAGATGCCAGCTGTACTACAGGTTGTTGGTTTATTTTTTACTTTTTACAAGGCTGCATAAGTGGCAGCATTGTAGGAACTCTGTCCATAAAGTCATGCCACTGTGACTGCCTGCACAAGTACTTCATGAATGGGAAATGTGTCCCACTGTTGACAGTTGATGTTCATCTTTCTTAAATTCCTACTCATTTAGGTGATAATAGGAAACTTGTTTTGACAATGAATTCATTGTTTTGCCTAGGTCAACCATTCCGATCAAAAGAATCAATTTGAAGATGTGCTCAGGAAGGTCTTTAGATGCTTAATAAAACCAAAAACACACTGAACTCCCCTTCCATTTCCCTTCGTGACGATTCTATGTAAATCCAATTGCACTGATGAAACTATGCAGTATTTGTAGATGAAATAATTTCTGTTATTGTTCCTCCTTGTCGAGTTGTTTCCGAGCAGTTTGTGTACTCATCATGAACAAATAAATGTACACTTGCTGTTGTGATGTCAGTGCCTACTCAGAGAGCCGACAAACAAAAACGACATGCACAACCTTTACTGCACAAGAATGGTCTGAATTGAAACGTTATGTAGAGTTTCACTCAGATTTTAAATACTGAATGTTTTTATTCTGCAAATAAATCACTTGAAATGGCTTCAGGATAAAAAAAAAAAATCATGCGTAGATTTTTTCTTTAGCCCTGCAGCAACATTAAACATGTTTCACAGCAGATGCTGCTTTTCTGACTCCAAAATAACAAAAATAATACACAACCAGTCAATGCCAAGAAAAACAACTTTATATTAACCTTTATATGTAACTGTTTAAGGATATGGTGAAAAATGTCTATAGAAAAATATATCCGAAAATATGTTGTCATACATTTTTGTGTAATCAAATTCTCAGCAGAAAGCTTTTGATTCCTGAACCTATTCCAGTTTTGAAACCTTCGTAGCATCAAACTGTTGAAGCGGTATTTGAGCTGTCATGTGACCCAGTACTTTTCTAATTATTTGCCAGAAGCTGCGACTGCTTTTTTTTTTAAATAAAGAATGTTACACCGTTTGATCGTTTTTGCTTTTAGTAAACCTGAAGTGGAACTAAAAAGCATAAAATGTCAAACGTTTTACGTGAATTCAAAGAAAATGTTAATTTATTAACTTGTTTAATAAAATTTGCTTCAATCTTTTCTGTGTTCTAGGCTTTTTGTGATTCGTCCTCATAGCCTCGTCTTGATTGAATCATTTGTGCACAGATTGTACAAAGTCCCTTTCGTGTTTGCGGACTCCGGTCATGTGATGCCCAAGATTTCATTTCTGCTTGAAGCTAAAAACAAAAAAAAAAACTAATTTCGTTCACGCGTTTGCTGATATTATTGTTGCTACTTCAACTTTGGATTTCTTGGACACAAGTCAGATGTTTCCTGATCAACAGAAATGTCAAAATACCTGCTTTCTGGGAAACGTGGGTTTGTTCTCTGACATCAAATGCCTCAATCTGAAGTGTTTGCGCTTGGATTAAACACTTTTTTTGTAAGATGTTTTGCTCCCTGTCACATATTAGGTTTTGTCACATTACCTGTCCCCTGACGTGCAAAACGCAGCTACATTTGTGAAGCTTCAGTATTTAACCTGGAGGAGCCTCAGTGGCTGCATTTACAAACAAGTAGTGGTTAAAATGAGGCGCCGATCAATGGAAGTTGATATTTAACTGTTTGCTGAGCAAATGCCAATCTTTTACTCTCAGGAATTCAGCCATTCACAGTACAGTAGGTTCTCCTTTTTTGGACAAGGCAGCAAGTTTTTTTGTAATAAGGTAAGGCAGCATAATTTAATAAAAAGGTTATTAAGGTTGTTGCATGGGTTAATTGATTTTAGGAATTAAATACTATAGTGTTTGTGCAGGGTCTGTTAAGCAAAGGTGCCATGAAAATTACCCTTTTTTATTTTTTACTTTAATTTTTGAATATTATTTTAAGCTGGGTTTAAAAAAATGCTCCTGCTAAACTTTGTTTTGCCCCAAAATGTGACTACAGTATTATTATGTTGGAATTTTAAATTGGCCATGCTGATGGGCTTCAGCATCCTGGGTAACTGATAAAAAAAAAATAAATAAATAAAAAAAAACATGTTTTAGTCTTATCTGTGTATATGCTTCATCATCCGTTTATGGCTTAATTGAGTTTTCAGGTTATCAACATGTTTAAAATGGTTCGGGTTAGTTTTGTGTTTTTTTTTTTTTTTTTTTTTTTTTTGGTATTTTGGAGAAAAAAAAATAGATTAATATTAAATAGATTTTAACTTTTTTTTGTACCAGTAAAAGTGAGTGTAAAAACTGAATCAGTGTGCAAATAATACTTTGAATAGGACACGTTAAATTTCTTGCTATAGAAAAAAAGATTGGCGTTCTGATACCAAGGCTCCCTCCTGAATTTGGGATTGGGTTTTAAGGCCCTTCACAGCCAAGCACCAGAGTGTCAGAGATGGTTTTGATTTATGAACCAGGACGACACAGATCCTATTAGCTGTTCCACTGAACAGAACAAGAACCTTTGAAGATTGAGCTTTTAACCTATGTACCAAGACTGGACTGGCGTACAAAGAATTTGAAAGGAATCCAAAATCTGGACGCTTTTAAACAAACTAAAGACCCAGTGGGGATTTTACATACAGCTTTATCCTATAAGGTAGCTACCATATTTTTTGGACTGTAAGGCAATCCTTTAATTTTCTCAAAAATCAACAGTGAGCCTTTATAATCAGGTGCACCTTATAGTTCTGGTTGTGCTTATTGACCTTGAAACAATTTTATGTGGTTATTGTGAACGAGTTGAACAAGGTTTGACTTGTCTTTTTTGTTTTGCTTAATGCACCTTATAATCTGGTGCTCCTTATGTATGAAAATAGACCCGTTCATTGATATTGCGCCTCATAATCCAATGCACCTTATGGTCTGAAAAATACAGTAGTTGTTTCTTCTGTAAAGCACTCTGATATGCAAGCTTGATTGAGTATTTTCTCTTAGTTACATTTTAAGGACATGGACCTCTGCCTGACACTCCTGTTGATTTGTCTCTGCTGCCAAGGAGCCACAGTAAAACATTAAATTATTTTTAAATAATTCAAGATGATGTGAAATGACATGAATCTGTGCTGAATACAAAGTACTATTTAGACTTTTTATTCAACAGAATGCAGAGGTGGCAGAAGATCAGTCAGCTCCAGTGATCCCTCTAATTCCTTTGATTCCCAGCCAACCCATAGAAGTAAGTTAAAAAATACATGTACTGTATAAATATTTTTTAATAGTACTGTACTTGGGATCTGATCATATGTTGTTTTGCTGATCTTGTCCACAGAAAGAAGAAAGTGATCCAGATCCTGCAACTCCTGTAGCTCCCACAGAAGCAACTGTTCTTGCAAATGCCACCACAAATACCTCGAGCGAGGCGTCATCGGAGGAAGAAGATCCGAATGACTGTCAGTCTGTCAGTCGGAGGCCCAAGTCCCAGCAGACCATCACTGCTGCAATTCAGAAACTGGGAGTGCAGCTGTTACAACACCTGGAGACAACACCAGAGCAGCCAAATGTCATCATATCTCCTTTGAGCATTTCTCTGGCCCTATCTCAACTGGCTTTAGGTACAGAGGTTATTTTCTTATGCATGACGTTCCCACATTTGATGAATTTGTTCTACAGTAGTCCCCGCTTATAGCGGGGGTTATGTCCACACACCCATAGTGAAAAACCACGAAGTAGGAACATTATATATATTTTAGTATTTTTTATATACAGTATTTTAAGGCTTTATAAACCCTTCTCACTCTCTTGCAATGTTCTAAGCTCTTAAACCTACGTAAGTTTAACAGCATACGTATATGTTCAACGTCCAATGTAAATTTACTGCGGTGACGTGCGGCTGAATAAAAGGGGCAGAAGATCAACACTGATTGGGTGTTTGTCCTTTCATGGCCGTCAAAGAGCATTAAAACCCTGTTTCTGCCTTCATTCTGATTTATTCAGACACAAACCGCTCTGACGTCTGCTTTGGGATCTCACCTGTTTGGGTCATCAGCCGCACAAGTCGCGGCTGAATGAACGTCCATTTGGATGATGGATCACTTCCTGGCAGTATAGTCCCATTTGAAGCGTAACTGAACTTTGTTTTACCCCTTTCAAGGCCGGTCAGTACTCAGTGAAATGGCCACGTGCAGCTGATTATTGTATGGCAAGCCATGGTATCATAAAATTAGATTTTATGGCAAGCCATGCTGCCATATTGGATCACGGCTGATCCGCTGACGCAATGAAAAGCCAGACACCAACCCGGCCTGCCTATCCAGCACATTATCATGGCCCGGCCTGCCCCAAATTTGGGTCGGACCGGGCTTCGTGCCTGGATTATAAACAACAAATCTACCCTGCAGCGATGAAGCCCACCGCCCCGTCCAGGTTGATGTGCACGTAGATAACTGAGCTTCAGGAAGCTTCAGGATTGTTTGCGACTTTCTTGCCAGTTCTGTGAGCTTCATAGATAGTGTAGATTTGCGTTGGAAAACTTCCCCTCCATTTCGGCAGAAAGCAGCAGCTGGAAGCACTGTTGACTTCTGGGTAGTGGAGTTCTTTTGACTGGCGTTACAGTGTAGGCTTATGGAAAGAAAACTACAAAATGGCGGCACCGGTCCAAAGTATTTTTTTTTCTGTTAACTTTTTATCCCATACCATCCCAATCACGTGAGTAATATTAAAGTTGATAATTGTTGAAAACCCGCAAAAGAGCAAGTTTGGACAAGTTGAACCGCAAAGTAGCGAGGGACTACTGTATAACGTATCCTATTTTCCAGTTCTTCAGCTGAGATCACCAGTGTCCTCATTCAATTATTCTGCGTCTCTTTCTTGTATTTATTTTTATAGGGGCAAAAAATGAGACAGAGGAGCTGCTGATGCATCATCTTCATGAAAACACTGTCCCCTGCTACCACCAGGCTCTGCGTAATGTTTTAGTGCAGCTTGGAAACCGAGACCTGCAAATTGCCACACGCATATTTCTGCGCCAAGGTGACTAAACCCATAACCTTTGTTAGCTGATCTGTGCAGTATTCCTTAAAAGTTGGTCTTTTGTTCATCTTGGAGAATCTTTTGTAGCTCCTAGTGTTCTTTGTTTCAGGGTTTGAAGTAAAGCAAGGGTTTTTAAGCGAATCTCAGCAGTTTTACGACTCTGAACCAGCAGCCTTGGAGAGCCTTCAGCAGGTAAATGAATGGGTGGAGAGTGCAACAAATGGAAAGATGACCGACTTCCTGTCTTCTTTACCACCCAATCTGCTCCTCATGCTCATTAACGCTGTCCACTTTAAAGGTAACTGACAACTTCCCAACTAACTCACTTGGTTTTTGCTTAAAAACAACATTAATATTTTTAAAGCTGATGTTGTGAAGCTATGTTGTTGTCTAGAAGTGACAGCCATTTTCCTTGTGTCTCCTGCAGGAGAATGGAAAGCCCGGTTTGACCCAAACTTTACCTCCAGAGGTGTGTTTTACCTTGATGATTTGCACATGGTGGATGTTGATGTGATGGAAGATGCCAAACATCAGCTGAGTTGCTTCATTGATAATGAACTGGAGGCTCAGGTAAAAGACAGCTGATGTTTTAGTAAAATATCACTCCTTGTCAGCACAAGTCCAAGTTCTATTTGTGCAAGAACTTCTGTTTTCAGTCAGTTTCAAAGACGATTCCCAATTCAGAAGGCACACACCTTTGTCCTTCAACAGATCAGTTTGTTTATTGCATTTCTTTGTACAAATATATTTGTAATCTATTTAAGCCCTAGCTATTTAAGATGTTAAGGTTCAAGGTTCTTTATTGTCATTTGCATCACACGTGGTACATGAGGTGGAATGAAATTGTGTACACAGGGTCCCAGTTACATCCAACAATAGCAAAAATATAAATTGTAATTAGACAGGATCTAAGATATAAACTAAGAAATATGCTAAACACTTAATAGTGCAAAACAATACTCTAAACAACAGCATGGGTCATGCTTGGTCATGTTAAAGTCATTTTTTGTAGTTTTTATTTTTGTAAAATCCAGTCTTTGATAAGCAGATTATTTTTTACCAAAAAATATAATTTTCAAGAACTGTTGCGAGGCTTTTAGAAGGCAATGTAGACAGTACACTTTTTTTTTCTGTGCCTCAATAATTGGATATTCATAATGGTTTAACAGTGAATTTTAACTTTTTTAAATTGACTGATAGTTTTTGTGTGCTTTGACCCATTTTACCGTAAGTGTCAAGGTCGTAATAAATTTTCTATCAAATTTTGCTTCTGCTTTATACAAAAAGTGATATGTACTGTGAAACCATGTACAGTACATGTATTTTCTTTTATACAGGTAGCAAGGTTTCCATTTACAAAGCTGACGAGTTTGTTGGTGGTCATGCCTGAGTCTGGGCACGTGAATGTATCTTCACTCTCTGCAAAGCTGAATATCTCTGATTTGTATGAACGCCTTCCCAAAGAGACAGTTGTCCAGGTTAAAGTCCCCAAATTCAAACTGGAGTATTCTCAAGAGTTAGAAGAAGTTCTTACCAAATTAGGTAAAACTATTTTTGTGTCTTTGCAATTATTTTTACAACACAACTTATTGATAATATTTGACTGTAAAAAGGGAAAAGCAGTGTATTTTCTTAACTGACCCTCTCCTTTGCTTATGTTTTAGGCCTCGGAGAGATGTTCCTTAACCCCAACTTGGCTGGTATTGCTGATGGCCCTCTGCTGGTGTCCAGTGTGATGCACAAGTCCAGCATGGAAATAAATGAAGATGGTGCGGAAGCTGCTGCAGCCACCAATATAATAATTTCTAGAGCGTCTAATCCAATTTTCCATCTCATTCAACCCTTCTTCTTTGTGCTTATGGATGATGTAACTCAAATACCAATCTTCATGGGTGTCATCAACAACCCCAATCCTGGAGCTCCGGTTCTGCAGAGAGGACAATTTGGAAGCAAAGACAAAGTGGGAATCCCGTTTGACAAGGATCATGGGGGTTCATTTGGAGGCCCTCCTAAGTAGGGACTAAAAACCTGTACATCTCTTCTAGGAAAGCTAAGACCAATGCATAAACAATGGAAGCTTCTTTTTTAAATAATAAATCACATTTAAAGCCTAGTATTCCCTGGTCTGGGGATTTAAAAATGTAAATCCTATTATAATTAAAATAAAGGTTTTGTCAAATTAACTGATGTTTCAAATTTCAACTGTGTCAACATTTATTGCAAACATGTTTGAGTGTTATTGATTGAGGGTGTTCTCGGACTGCTTTAGTTTGTTTTCTTTTGTAGGAAAATAAACTGATTGATCTGAATCCCATTATGGTTATGAGTTAATGTTTTGACATCTTAAAAAATGGAAATAAATGTGTTTGCACGTTTACTTTAATGAAAATAATAAAAATGAACTAGTGGAGTACATTTACCATTCTAACACTTATAATTCTATGGCCCTGCTGTGCCCTCTCTCAGTAGAGGGGATTCAGTTTTTTTTTTTCCCAAGGATCTGACGTTTTTCTTTTCTTTTCTTTCTTTTTTTAAATTATTATTATTATTATTATTATTATTATTTTAGCCTTTTTTCTTACCAAATACAAAGCTTCCATAGGTTTCCTGGTTAAAAATGCCTACTGTAAATCTGCAAAACCGTTTCTTCTTGAAAGCAGCTACAGTATACTGTATATGCTTATCTAGTATGCTGACAAATACACAAAAGAAATCTGGTTCTTTCCTCCACTCATGTTTTACCCATTGGTTTTTAAGTCAATCTAGTTCTATTTTTTTTTTTTTTTTTTACAACAGCAGTAATTGTCATTGAACGCATCTTACTATGCTCGAAGCGTTTGGTCCGGGAAGCGCATGCGTTCTGTCAGGACTTAAAAAAAAAACTATTTTTTGTTTCCTCTAACAAAATAGATGCAAAGTGAGTCGTTGTCTTCATACAAACATTGACCTCTCATGTTATGATGTGACTACTTTACAAGTTGCATTTAATATTAAAACGTGTACCATCGATAAAAAACAAAAACAAAAATGAATCATATTTTCCCATTTTTTGTACGTCTTTGAATGCTTCGTCATGTGTACCTGACGTCACTTGAGTTTGGCGCTGAGAAACGTCGCTGGTCTCCAGTCAGTTGGTGGTTCGCACGAGGCACGAAGGCTTGCTGTTGTGACTTTTTAGAAACTGAACTCAGATCGGTTAACGGAAACGGAAATCGACGACACATTTGACGCTTCGCGCGCGCTGTCTAACCCTTTGGCGCCACAGTCCACAGATAGAACTTAGAAGCTAAGCGATAGTTTCGTAGAACACACATGTCTAGCAGTTATTAAAGTACATTTATATTTTGCGGCTAATTCACCCATTGGAACCATGACAATACTGTCAGAGGGCGCGATAGAGGTATGGTTAATTTTACTCGTTCATTCATAACTAAAGTATTTTTTTCAAGTGAAACCTTCCAACATTTTGATATTACAGAATTACGTTCTGCGTCGTCTTTGTTAGCTGTGTAGCTAACTAGCAAGCAGTCATTTTGTATTTACAAACGGTTCAGTAAACCCATGTTGATTTAAAATCGTGCTCTAAATATTGACTTTAGACGCTGTTTTTTAAAATTTACACACGTTCGTATGCAGTTTAATTATTTGTTGGTATTTACAGGCCTTGGGAAATGGCAGCGGTTGGAACGAAGCAGTTCTGCAGTTGGTGGTGAGTAACCGTGACAAAAACTATTATTGGAACTATTTTGTTTAACTTAATACTGCTCGGCTACATGTATATATATATTTCTTTCGGACATTTTCATTATGGCAAACAATGTTAAGGTGTATTATCGCCTCCATGTTGTCCCTACATTGTCATCAGGCAAACTGACTTAAGAAAATGTGAATAAAGAGAATAATTATACATTTTAGGTTGTTAATTGTATTCAGTTGCATTTCACGTGATGGCTTTTTAATTAAGGATTGTTTTTTTAAATTAAGTTACAGTAATGCTATTTTAAAAATGATACTTACTCATCTGCAAGGAAACCGACTAGCATTAACTTAGGTATACTTTGTATAAAAATAGTTTGCTTTTACTGTATGACTAATCACACATGAGAGACTTGGTTGGAAAGCACCCAATACAGTACAAGTACATATATTTCCAAAGTATCAAGAAGTATTGTTGTGTTGATGAAGGCCAAGCAGGTATTGGATCATACATCACTCCAAATTCAATTCCGTTCAAAAATACTTTATTAAAACCAAAGGGACATTAAATGTTGTAACTCGTTATCCTTGTTTCTGTAAGAGATGTTATAGATACTGATGGCTGTAGGCAGGAAGGATCTCTTGTAAAGGTCTGTCCCACAGATGCTGTCCTTCCACCCAGACTTGGCTGGCCTCTCGATTTCCCCGGGCTGCAGGGCTACCTGAATGCCGAGCAGAACTCCTCCCATTGGAATGGTCACTCCTCTCCGCAGCCCGCTGAGCTCCTTGTTGCTGTGCACAGCAAGCTGCAGATGCTGGGGGATGATCCTGGTCCTTCTGCTTTCATGAGCCACGTTTCCTGCTAGTTCCTTGGTCAGGCGCTCAAGCACAGCCGACAGGGAGATGGACATGCATCTACGGAGCCTCCTTTTCAATTCATTTGATACTTGGGGCTGTAACTGAGATATTATTTGAACTTTTAAGATGCTAATCAGCTTCTCGAGATTGAAAAAAAAACCCACCTTGTTGTCATGGTTACACATCATAACAAATGTCCAAAAGTAAAAAAAGTTTCAGTAAAAATCCTTCCAGCTGCACAGCATCCGATACCAGAGGAAACAATCATCCAAAAAAAGGTGATTTGCATCCAGCAAAGGAGGAATTTAAAGTTTCCAAAAGCAATATCTATATATTTATTATACAGTATATTTATATATATTCTTCACAGTTCAATAGTTTCTTCTTATTTATACTACTTTGTGGAGGTCTGATGTAACAGTTTCAAAACATTACATTCACTTTTGTTTCTCCTGAAAAAAAAAAAAAAAAGCAGTTCATATCATCACAGTTCAGGTTACAGGGATCAAGTCTTACAATTCAAAATACTGACATTTACACATCTGGTTAAGTTCAAAATGCACAACAAATTTTGTTCAGAGCCATAAACAACAATTTACCTGGAACTATTCAAAGCTTACTTCATTTTCAGGAAGGACGTTTTTGTTCATTGAAAATTGATTGTGCAAATTGTGTTTCTATGTGAGGAGTGAAACGAGTATAAAGGAATGATTCCATGAAATATAAACATGAAAAAAGAAACATGATGTTATGATGATATCAATGTACAGTATTCAGAAATGGTATCTGATCATTATCAATTTGTCATTAATGGTTGTGTTAATGAACTAGACAAAAGTTTAATTGATAACCAATAACGTATGGGTGAAATTAAATGAGCACTTTATTTTATGTATTTCTTTTTGTTTCGTTCTTGGCTTTAATCATTGCCTGTATATGTTGAAAATATACAACCACCAACATAATCGTGACACTGTTAGATTAGTGAAATCAGGATTTTATTTTATTTTTTACACTGTATACATAACTTTTTCTTTACACATGAACTTTTAGAACATACGCAAGATAGATGGAGGAAATGGGCCAGTTCGCTTTAGGGTGATGATGAGCGATGGACGTCACACTCTCTCATGTAAGCTTCTTTAATTATTGCGCTAACATTTTCACATATCGGTACTCTAATGTGTTCTCTATTCATGTCCGTTTTAGGTTTTAACTGACAAGCTTGACAACTGATCAATATTTTCTAAACAAAATGCTCATAATCATGCAGAGAGGTTAAAGCTACAGTACGTTCTGCATCTGTTGACTGAGGCTAAAATGAACAGTTATTGTTCAAAAGTGGTGAATATGCCACCAGAATCATTTTTTATTATCCTCGTTCAGTAGACAGTAAATTATACTTTCTCTGCATTTTTTTTTTTTTTGCAGGACATAAAGAGTTTAAAGGTCAGAATAGCTATAATTTTAAGATTGAGCAGTTTGTCCTTTTAATTAGGATGCTGCAAGTTTTTTGTCTCTGGGACTTTGGTTTCCCGGGGCTTAATTTATCCTGATGCATCATCAGTGTGTGAATGAATTAATGAGACTCTATAGTTTTAAATAAATTTAGAATGGTTGAACACTAGAAAAAAGAAAAGCACAGTATAAATGCTGCCTATTTACTTTTTAAAGGTCAATGTGATTAACATTTTACGTGACATTTGAAATGTGAGGGTGATGCACGTTTTATTTGCTTTAGTGGTTTTATTTCACACTGAGTCGATCTAGGGTTGATGACTGCAAATTTTAAATGCAAGGCCTAGAATTTCTTGAAGGAAGCATATCATCATGACTTATCTTTTGTTGAGAAATGAAATGGAATGGAATTATAGCGGTTTTGGTCAAACAACAGCATAATGTGCAATCATGAAATAGATCTTGCTTGGTCTGTTTGCTCACGGAGTAGATGAATGACTGTCGGCTACAAATTTTAGGTCAGCATCTGTTAAATGCTATAATCACTTTGCTGTGGCAGCTGCCTTGAATCAGGTTGATGCCAAAAGTTAACAAGTTGTAGATGTACATTTACATCCAGTCTTACTTTCTGAAAGCTTTATTAAAATCAGTTTAGTGGTTTACGAGGTATTTTGCTAACTCTACAGACATATACTGTATATATTATACATGCACATTAACTTTACATCTTTTCATGTGATACTAAGCCTACTGGATTTTGAAATCCTGACTACACAAATCTAAACTTTATCTTCAAACTCTACACATTTGCAGCTTTTATGCTCACCACCCAGCTGAACTACATGGCTGAGGAGAACATACTGGTCCAAAACTGCGTTTGCAACCTCAAGAGACACGTGACCAACATACTGAAGGATGGACGGTATGCAAACTCTGCTGGACATTTTGTTACTCTGAAGACGTTCATCGGAAATACAACTTTTTTTTTTTAACCACTTTTGGTCAGAATAACAATAATTAAAAATGCATACATGAGGCTGTATTTTCTCTGATTCCAGGCGAGTCGTAATCATTTTGGAAATCGAAGTTCTCAAATCTGCTGAAGAGGTTGGTGGTAGAATTGGAGACCCCACTCCTTACTTTGATGGTAAGACTGGCTGACATTTAGAGATGCACTGGCAGTACATGATATTCTGATGCATGCTCCATAATCCATCATGCATGCTAATGATTCTTAGTATTGTCATGGGTTAGTTGTAACGTCTTCTTGCAGGTCAAAATAAAAGCCTCCAACAAGCCCCAGCACCAGCTCCATTCCCTCAAGCCAGACCCCCACTACAGCAGCAACAAAACAAGACTGAAGGCGAGTCCAGACATTAATGTTAGCAACAGAACATGATCTAAAAGCTGGAGTTGGGTACTGTACTCTTTATGGTAAAAAGGGAGACAAATGACGTTTTCAGAAATGGACACCAGATGGCGGTAATCATCTGTGACAGATAAGGACTTGAGCGAACAACAGGTTTATTGGACAAATACTTTTGAATGTATCATATTGAAATATTTGTTCTTTTTGCTTGCAAAATCTTTTCTCCCCCTCAGTGTTACTAACACATAAGTTCTTCTCCAACTACTTTGTTTCCTGTCATCATGAAGAGTTGTGAACCAGGGTTTATGCAGTACCTGTGTATGGCAGCCACCCAATGGTGATCCATTTTTCTTCCGTACATTTTTCAGCATCTTTCTCGTTCCACAATTTTTGTGCTATTTCAACAAATCATAAATGAAAATGTTCAGCTCTTCCAGGACAATTCTGCTATCACCTTTGGTTTTGGTGCAACTTCCACATTTTGAAATATTTAGCCTTTTTGTCTCAGAAAATTAATTTAGCTCATTTTACATCCTTCACATCTTTAGATCTCTTTACGCCCTATTACTGCTCCTATCATATTTTGTTCTGGTTCAGCTACTTTCAGCTGTTTTTTTTTTTTTTTTTTTTTTTTTTTTTTTCCCAGTTTTGTGCTGCTTTCAGATTCTTTCTGATAACTTCAACATCTGTGTGCTTCTTCTAACTTCTTTCTGCTAATTTCAGTTTATGCTCCTTTAGCTTATTTCTGCAAGTTTCAGCTTGTCAGATATTTCAGCTACTATTTAGCTGTGTTTATGCTAATTTTAGCTTTTTTGTTAATTCCACATTTTTTGCACTCATTTATTAAACTTTTTAGTCTAATTCAGCAAAAATGTGCTCTAGTCACTTCCTTCTGGTAATTTAAGCTTCTTTTAGATATTTGTAGCTACTTTTCAGCAGGTTTTTTTTTTTCAGCTTTTTTCAGATAATATCCACTTTTTAGTGCTCACTACTGCTTCTTTCAGTCTAATTGGGTAAACATGTTCTTTAATTTGATTTTTTGATTTGATGTTTATTTATTCATTTAAAAAAAAAAGATACATAGCAGTTTCATCAGATACAAGAATACAAAAATAGGATAAAATGAAAGGAGCAGAAAATGCTTCCTTCTGCTAATTTCAGCTTGTTCCACCTTTTCAGCTACCTTTTTTTTTTTTTTTTTGGCATTTTAGCATTTTTGTGTTAATTTCTGCTTTATTTTAAATCTAATTTAGCAACAGTGTGTTCTTTCTGCTTTTTTCTGCTAACTTAGGCTTGTTCTTTAATTTCAGCAGGTTTTAGCTAATTTTAGCTGTTTTTCAGCAATAAGCATTCACACTGCATTTTTTGCAGGATGCAATTTCTCTAGTTATACCCTGATGTTTTTCTCTAGTTATGTTTGTCATTGTACGAGTTTATAGATAAAAAATGCAGCAGCAAAAAATACTAGTAGTGTGTAGATGAGACAAGTCCAAATCAAAGTATTTCATGAACTAAACTGACTGTTGGAGTCAAAGTCCAGCTGTCAGATTGTTTGTGATGTCGTGTTGCATGTGATTTAGGTTTTCATTCCTCAAATCTGCCTTGTGGGAATTAAGGTTGAGGCAACCATCCTCCTCATCAGCACAGTCATTGTTCATTTCTCTACGTGCGCTGCTTGATCTGGGGGCTTAATTACCAGAAGTGCAGTGGTTGGCAAAGAGTGCATGGACTTAAATGGACACTTTGAACTCTAATCCTCTGCGTGAGACGCACACAAATCAAAATTTGTGCAGCGCTTATTCAAACACAAAATCTCCAGGTCAGGCAGCACTTCTCTCTTGAGGAAGAGCGGCTCGAGTTTTTTGCAGCATTTCACACCCTGCTCTGATTCTGTGAAACATGAATCATGTTTTCTCACCAAAATGCTGGATCGCAAATCTCCAGCAGCTCCAGTTGATAACGTGTTTGTTTCCTGTGTAAATCTCTCCTGCTTGCAAGACAGTACGTTTTCCTTTGATGAAATGTTTCCCGCAAAGTGAGATAATTACTGTGATTAAGCAGTTGCAATTAAAAAAATTGGGTTTTGGTCATTTGTCTCTGAATAATGCATGCATCTTTTTATTTATTCATATATATTTATTTTTTGGACTCCATCATTATATTTCATGGATCATGTGTTTTTCTCATCATGTCTCATACAGTAATGAGCAGAGGTTACAAAAGAGATTTGTTTAAGACGGCTCCATCTGCTACACCAAATACTCCAGGGGGAGGCTCCAAAGTTGTGCCTATTGCCAGCCTCAACCCCTACCAGTCCAAGTGAGTATGCACAACTCCTCAGTTTTTAAACAGTAACAGTAAAATACTATACTTTTATTGCAAACATGACAAAAAATGCCAATATTTTAATGTTTTTTATTTTTATTTTTTTAATTGTAACCATCTGTTCATGAAACTTCTTACTGTTACCGGAGGCTTTAAACTGCCTGTGACATCAAATATTCTTAATGAACTTGAATGCTTTATTGGAAAGATCACATTAATAACACATAAAAAATAATAAATTTGTGCTGCTGAAATAAACCGTTGTTGGAATATTCATATGTGCAGTAACAGGAAGTGTAAACGGAGCATTGCTACAATGGCTGATGACAGACGTTAGAGAATTATCTGTTTCTTTAGATTATTTTAAATTATTACCTGAGAGACACAAAGAAGAGACTAAGACCAGGGAGTTCCCCGTTTTAATGAGTTCACTTTGGTTGTGCCAAGTAAAAAAAAAAAAAGAATATCGTGTTGGACAATTTAATTATCCTATCATAACTCATTAAATAAATAGCCACAAAGAGGACAACAAGAAGATCTTGTCAACCCAGATTTAATCTAGCAAGGGGTGCAGCAATTGAAAAGACAAGCATACAAGTTGTTACACATCGCTCCACAATCTCCAAGGTCTGCCCACAGAGGAGTCAGCAAAAGCTTAAATACCAGTTATCGGACAGAGGGAGGTCAAGACGACCTCTGCTTCACAGCTCAAAGTTTTTGAAGGTGTCAGAGTTTATTAGTTATTAGTTATCAGACTCTGCATGGACAAAAAAAAACTTCACACACATGGTTCTGCATTAATTTGACATCAGTAATTGAAACATCCATGACCTTTACATAATCTTCCCCCATCCTATAGAGATAGATGGACAAATGTCAGTTTTGTGACTAAATGGCTAAAGCATGTGGATAATGCCAGATTTCTAAATAAAGCCTAATTAAAGCCTTGAAAAATAAAAATAACATTTAAAATAAGTCCTATTTATTTGACTTCCAACTCTATAAAGTTTATCATTTCACTTTTATTTATATTTTTTCTTTGTTGGTATTCACCCCCACACTGCACGTCAGTCAGCCTCTGTGTAATGACTGTATTTGTTATATGCAGCAAACAGTTGGCTCAATATATTTTTCAAGGTTCAGTTCTAAAAAGAAATCCGTATCTAATCACACTAATACTATGTAGGTGTTTGGTACTATCAAAGATGGTTTGTCCTTTTTTTAATTTTAGAAAGGTTATTCACCAAACACTGTTATTTCTGATTACATTATTAAAGACTACATTATGTTGACGCCAGCCAGTACACAGTCAGCACTCTTACTGTGCTTTTTACTCGTAATTAGTTATCTCAGTGTCTTTCTAAAGCCATATGCAGAGGAGCTCAGCTAATGATGCAGGTTTAGGATCATCTTATACATTCCTAAAGACCACCTAGGGACAGATTAACAGCTTGAGTTGGTGAATAAATGACTAAATCATGGACATTTAAACTAACTCACTGGCCTACGAGAGCTTCCATAAATGGCAAGTTTGTTTAAAATCTCGTTAACAGGTGGACAATCCGTGCCCGTGTAACCAACAAGAGCAGCATTCGTACATGGAGCAACTCTCGGGGTGATGGCAAACTCTTCTCCATGGAGATCGTAGATGAGAGTGTAAGTAATATTATTGTTCCTTTAATGTTTGGCTGTGTTACTCGTGTTGAAAATTTTGTACCATTTGTCTTTCGTTTTTAACAATTATCAATAAAAACGTTCTTGCAGGGTGAAATCCGCGTTACTGGCTTCAACCAAGAAGTGGACAAGTTTTATTCTTTGATTGAAGCTGGCAAGGTGAGATTCTTCTTGCAGATAATGATTCAGTGTGTCGAAGCTATCCGCCAAAACTGCCTTTCACTTTGCGGTTGAAGACAGATTTGGCGGCACGCTGTTCCATCAACAGCTGCCAGCACTTTGTGAGTTAAAACCACAGAGACTGTGAATGAGTCATCTGGCAGCACCGTACCCATACAATAAGAAGCTTATGATCATTTGCCAGCCTTTGTTGATGCCTTCCACCTCCCCTGCTGTCTGAAGTCCTATCTTGTTTGAAAGATGCAGTTAGGTGAAATGCTCCCCAGGTTTCTGATTAACATGTGGTTCATCCATCTGTGTGAACCAGGTCTACTACTTCTCCAAAGGTTCCCTGAAAATTGCCAACAAGCAGTACACATCGGTGAAAAATGACTATGAGATGACGCTCAATGGGGAGTCCACCATCATCCCCTGTGAGGACAGCTGTGATGTTCCCGTGGTGCAATGTGACTTTGTCTCCATTGGTGATTTGGAGAACAGAGACAAGGATGCCATTGTTGGTAAGAATCTGATGCATCATGGGACACATAAACTTCAGTTGACAGCAGTCGTAACATGACTTGGTTTGATTTGATTCCACTTTTTTATTGAGTGAATGTTTATGGAGCATTCACACTACAGTATTGTGATCTTTTTGTTTTCCCCGTATGTTTTTCGGCATCTTTCTCGTTCCACAATTTTTGTGTTATTTCAACAAATCATTTATCAAAATGTTCAGCTCGTTCAGGAAAATCCTGCTCTAACTTTTGGTATTGGCACAACTTTAGCTTTTTGGAATATTTAGCCTTTTTTTTTTTTACATTTTTTCCCCTCATAGAAAATAAACTGAGGTCATTTTATTTCCTTCAACTCTTTAAATCTGTTTACAACCTGCTTCTTTCACATTTTCTTCTGGTTCAGCTTCTTTCAGCTTCCTTGTGCATTTTTTTTTCAGCTACTTTTAGCTAATGTCAGCTGTTTTTTTTTCCAGCTACTTTTAGCTTAATTTCATCTCTTTTTTTCAGCTGCTTTGTGCTCCTTTTAGATTTTTCTGGTAACTACAACATCTTTGTGTTTCTTTCAACTTTCTCCTAATTTCAGCTTATGCT
>JARVLU010045523.1:3893-19469 GCA_031762415.1 Simpsonichthys santanae
AAAAAAAAAAAAAAAAAAAAAAAAAGCAAACTATAGGCTGAAAAATAGGGTACGTAAATAATCTACTGGCCAGCCCCCATTTTTTTTTTTTTTTGTACTTTAAAACTTGTTTATATTCTTCTTTACTCTGACGATCTGTCTGTAAAACAGATGAAGCTGTGAATTTAACAACAAATTATTTCTGATAAAAAGAAAACTCCCCAGACTTCTAAACGTTGGCTCATTTTGCAGCTGGATCCAAACGGCTCACAGAGCCCAACTGTGGCCCTCGAGGGCCACTGTCCTGCACGTTTCAGGCGTTCCTCTGCTTCAACACCTCATTTGAATGAACGTGTGAGTAACGGGCTTCTGCAGAACATGAAGACCGGCTGAAGAGCAGAGAAGCCACTAAAAGGTGCAGGGTAGTGGCCCTCAAGGACCAGGGCTGGGGGCCGCTGGATTAAAGAAGCGGCTTCATCTGGGGCTGGAGAACGTTGTGTTTTCTGCACGTTGACGTGTCCTGAAAGTGACCCGGCCGCTCCGACCAGGTCGTGAGTCGGGTTATTAAAAGTGAGTCGGCGTGCGTTTGGGTTGGGGGCCCGTGCACCGTGGAGCTGTGTGAGCCACACTTTGTCTCTGTGTCTATTCACAGCAGGAGAGGAGCTCTTTCAGTCCTTCCGCCAACCCGTTGCCAAACTCCACTTCCTCCCCCGTCCATGCTCCCGCCGCCAGGCCAGCCAGCCGAATGGAGGACGAGCCCGCCAGGCTGCCCGCGCACCTGCGTGAGTCTCACACACACACACACACACTGTTCAGATGCCAGCTTCTACCTCATCATCCACACAGACATCATCAGCAAACAGCTTGATCAGAACCGTGTTGCAGAACATTAGTGAAGGAGCTCCAACCGATCGGATCGGGTCAGAACTGGAACGATCTGAACCCCTGCAGGCGGACGGGTTTTCAATACGTGACCAACGTTTACGTTCCAGGTTTCTTCCACGTCCTCGATCGTTGTTGAACATGAACAACAGAAATGAGTCGGTTCTGTTGAAATTGAGTCCAAGCAACTTTTGGATTTACCGGTAATTTTTATCAATTTCTTTCTTTATTTTTATTATTTTTTTTTTTAATAGTAAGAGCTGCTCATGGGCTGAACTGAGAAAAAACTGAATGTGTTTTTTATTTTATTTTATTTTTATTTTATTTTTTTTATTTTTTTATTTTTTTTAAAGCTGCTCGTCAGACAGGAAACTAAGAAGTAAGGTTTAAACAGCTGCTGAAGAACCAGTGGCTGGTTCAAAATTAAATCTTACGTTTTCCTTAAAGACGAATGTTTGCCACTCTTCTCATACACAACCCTACAAAGTCTGGATTTTGGTGTGAGGACTGGAAAAAAAATAAAAAATAAAAAACAATTGTTAGTGTTTCCATATTTTACTGCAGTGTCTAGAAAAGTCTCAATTAGTAAAAGTTGCTCACTTGAGTATGTTTCCTCTCCTGAACGAAATACGAACACTTTGCTTCTCGAACCACCAGGTTCATTCATTATATAACTTTTATATAATTTTAAGGACAATGTTACTTTTAATTTAACTTGAACTATTAAACAAATAAATAAAAACAGTTTTATTTTTATTTTAGTGGTGGATTGTAATAATCTGATCCAAATAGTTTGTTTGGAAAAATAAAATTACATGTATTTATTAAAAATAGGAAACAATAAAACAACTATGATCGTTTTATCTTCACAACGTGGTTTTTAAAAAAAAAAAAAAAAAAAAAAAAAAAAAAAAAAAAAAAATTAGAAGGAAACTTTTCACTTAAACGTCCAGGTGATAAAAACAGGTAATCAAATAAAACTTTAAAATTGTTTGGAAAAGTGAGATTTCTAAACAAAGTTCTTGAAAATTGACCTGGGTGTGTTTGGTTCATAAACGTCGACAACATTTTAGCTTTTGGGGTCGACTTGATTCAAAATGGCTGCCACATGTATAACGTATTTTCCACCGTATAAGTAGCATCAGTCCAAATATGTTGAATAAAATTTAAAAAAATCCATAAATGCGTCACTTCACCGTATAAGTCGCATCTATTACGCGTCATCGATGACAACCCAGAAATGTGGGCTGGTGTGCCAAAAATCGATTGGCTGCCAAATGGTTGCCATGGGAGCATGTACGGGAGGATCTTAACAAGAATTTAACAAGATTAACACATTATAAATATGGGGAAAATCCATAAATACGTTGCTTTGTCGTATAAGTTGCAGGGTGTGCAAATTATGTAAAAAAAAAACTGTGACTTATAGGCCAACAAATATGGTGATTACAAATATTCAGCTAAAACTTGGTGTGGTAGTAGCTGAGAGTCATCCCTCATACTCCCAAGTGCAACAGCTACATCTCTGTCAGGTGGCGGGCGATATGCATTCTTTCTGGGACTGCTAGGACTCTGACGTTAGTTTTACAGATGGATTAAAAAAAGGTATATGTGATGGGACTTTAATTAGGGCTCGTTAGTGTCCAAGCTAAAGTCCTTCAAAGAGCCATCCACAGCAGGTAGGATATTAACTGCTCAGAACCTTGACCCAACTCCACTTTGAAAGAGCTGAACGTTTCCTTTAGTCTCCAGGGAGGAAGAGGACCCGTGAACGCTCGGAGTCATCTGGCTTCGCTTCAGAAGCTCGTCCCGACCTGTAAAAACCAATTAACGCGTTTAGAGTTTATCACCCCTGCGGCTGATTTTTATCTTTTTATTTTTTTAGATCCGCCTGAAGGAAGAGCAGCGAGTTGACCTTTACTACTGTTAGAGTCAGGCGGGTCATTCTGTCATGGCTCTGGTGGGGGGGTTGATGTTTAGTTGCATCTCCTGCCCAATCAAAGAGGAGGCGAGGCTGGAGCTCGGCCAGGAGAGCGTGGAAGAGTTCAAAGAGTAACGGGAGCGTTCCGGCTGCGCACCTGTAAATGTTTAACCCGCCTGTTTGTTTAGTTCCTGCTAAGTGTGAAGTTCAGGTCCTCAGAGCTGCGCGGGGTGACACGAACAGGAAACTCCCCCTGCACGCTTCCTCTTTCGCATTGTTGCAGAAAAAGGAAGGCGGCTCAACAGGTCCGTGTCGGGTTTCCTGCTGCGCGAACCGACGGGTCGTTTCACATCCGCGGGCACGTGGAAGTCGGGCACAAGAGCAAGAAGAGCGAAGGAGGGATGTGAAAAAAGGAATAAAAGAATGAGGGAGGAAGTTGCAATGTGGGCAGAAATCCGCCTTCTCCATTTCCTGGGGAGGAAGTGGATCCGATGGAGGAGCTGCAGCTCGCTCATCGCCGCCAAGCTCAGTTTGTGACACCCCCCCCCCCCACACACACACACACACCCGTCACTGAAAACAAACCGCAAGTCCAAACAGATCCAGCCAGAACACTCTTCTCTGTAATCCATCACAAACTACAACAACTTTGTTTTAGCTTTGGTTGTAGAGTTCAGTGAGGTGCATCTAAAAGACTTCTGCAGCAGAAATCCATAATTTTTATATTCACATTGTTTCATTGACAGTTTTCTTCTTCCACCATGTGTTAAGGTCTGAACCTCTCAGTGGGCCAGCCGCAGAAACCAGCAGCGGGGTGGACGTGGAAATTACTGTAAAGGCTACAAAAGCTACGCCGCTGAAATTAATTCCTGTAAATGTTTGTCGCACAGCTTAAATTACCGTAATGGTTGGAAAAGCTGTGCTTCTTAAAATAAATCACTGCAAATGTTAGAAACACTGCAGCTGAAATAAATTACCGTAAATGTTTAAAAAAAAAAGCTGCACTGTCTATAACTATTAAAAATAATAATACACTGCTCGAAAAAATAAAGGGAACACTCAAATAACACATCTAGATCTGAAGGAATGAAATATTCTCATTGAATACTTTGTTCTGTAAAAAGTTGAATGTGCTGACAACAAAATCACAAAAACCATCAATAGAAATCAAATGAATTAACCAGTGGAGCTCTGGATTTGGAGTCACACAAAATTAAAGTGTAAAAACACTACAGGCTGATCCAACTTTGATGTAATGTCCTTAAAACGAGTCAAACTGAGGCTCAGTGTGTGTGTGACCTCCCTACAACGCCTGGGCATGCTCCTGATGAGACGGCGGATGTTCTCCTGAGGGATCTCTTCCCAGACCTGGACTAAAGCATCCACCAACTCCTGGACAGTCTGTGGTACAGCGTGACGTTGGTGGATGGAGCGAGACATGATGTCCCAGATGTGCTCAATCGGATTCAGGTCTGGGGAACGGGCAGGCCACTCCATAGCTTCAATGTTTTCATCTTGCAGGAACTGCTGACACACTCCAGCCACATGAGGTCTGGCACTGTCCTGCATTAGGAAGAACTCAGGGCCAACTGCACCAGCATGTGGTCTCACAAGGGGTCTGAGGATCTCATCTCGGTACCTAATGGCAGTCAGGGCATCTCTGGCTAGCACATGGAGGGCTGTGTGGCCCTCCAAAGAACTGCCACCCCACACCACGACTGACCCACTGCCAAACCGGTCATGCTGAAGGGTGTTGCAGGCAGCAGAATGTTCTCCATGGTGTCTCCAGACTCTGTCACATGTGTTCAGTGTGAACCTGCTTTCATCTGTGAAGAGCACAGGGCGCCAGTGATGACTGTGCCAGTCCTGGTGTTCTCTGGCTCTCTTTGCCTAATTTTACACTTTGACAAGTATTTTTAATGTTGGAGGCAACAAATGGAAAAGCCTGAACCAACAATTTAGTCTTTTTTAAAATTCCTACTGAAAAATCTGCTTTGTTGTCATTCTTCAGTTCCCCGGTCGTAAGACGAACGTTTCACATTTCTATATGGAAACTGAAAGAACAAAGCAACACGAGACACTTCAGTCATCACGCGTCGGCACAGAGAATCAAACTGAAAGAAAAATAAATTCTGTTGCCCGGCAATCCGACCGTCGCTGAGGAAACCTTTCAGTGTGGCGGACGTGTAACATGGCAACGCAGAAATACATAAGCTCCAACAAACGTATGAGAAGTTATACACAAAGACAAAAAGTACAAATACATAGTTTCATCAAAAGCAATGCATGATGTTGATGCTCTAAGAAATCATACGTCAAATAGTTTTAATATAATATCTGACCTCATTAAAGAGAGTGTCTAATAAAAGAGCCTCCTGCAGCTACACCCCTTTAAGAAAAGAGAAATTAAATGTATGGAAAGTGGTAAACATGTTACTGTCAGAGCGCTTTTATTGTTGCGGGGTCCAACTATTGGTTCAACAATGAGACGGAATAATTATTAACATTCTTATGAATAAAACATGAAACGGGCTAATTAGTTTGATAATAGTTGTCATAAATTAAATAAAACCAGAGCTGAAGACAAATAATTTATTCACTACGTTACATCTAATCTAAAGGCGACAATGTTTTATTAAAACTAATTATTAATTTAATTTTGGATGAGGTGTGAGTTGTGGTTTGCAAACGTGCACAGGAGATAAGTGGGCTTGGCTGATATGTGGGTGTTCATGAGAATAAAAATGAGTTGTTGTATTTTTCTGTTCACAGAAATGTCTAAACTGTTGTATATTTAAGCTTTTTAAAAACTATTTATTAGAGATCTTAAAAGTACAGTACAAATATGATAATTACTGTTTATCTGGCAACACTGCGCACAAGAGATATGAGAATTTAAGTCCCGCCCACTTCCACTTCACGTGGTCTTTATTTTACCAAGGCAACATCCTGTTTTAAAGAAAGCAAATTATTAAATTTAATTTATGTAGTGCCTTTCAAGATTTGGACACCCTAATCATTTAAGGAAACTATCCTTTAGTTTTTATATTACTTAAAAGTAGTTTTCTCAAAAGATTGGGGTTGCAAAAAATTTAATCTATGGTGGCCAAGGCCACCATTGGCCACCCCCTAACTCCACCATTGCACCTGGTCGTGGATAAAATTGTTCCCTTCTGTCAGTCTGAGTTTCCTCAGACAAGCAAAAAAATGAAAAGCTCCCTCTGTTCTTCTCCACAGTGTAACTCCTGGCCACTTGAACATCTCACACCAGAAACATTTAGGTTTACTTGCATTCCCAGTTCAATTCCAGTCCAGAAAAACTCTCATCTACAAGACGACAAACATTAAGTGTTCAAATCCTCCAGGAGCAGAGAATATTGGTGCGTTGCTTGTTAATGATGGGTTTATAGAAGTTGGGAGGAAACACAGGTTTCTAAAAATCTGAGAGACCAAACTGTCAGGAGAACAATAAATTTAAAAAAAATTGTTGGGTTTTTTTGCTTGTTCAGCTGGAAAAAGTTATCAGACAACCTTGACTGATAAAGTTTTAAATGCTTTTTTCAGATCATTTTCTTTACATAAAGGGGAGAAGGACTAAAATGTTATACTGAAACAAGCCTGGGACACTAATAATATGAATAATAATTATAATAATAACAGTGAAATAATTTTAAGTCTATTTAGGTAATTTCCAATCATGATTTAATTATTAAAGTGTAACCATATTGGCCTTATTAATGACTAAATATTGTGTTGATGATGTAAACGAAGTGCTTACATCTGGAGTTCATCAGTGAATGAAAAATGAATCACATAAAGGACAGCAATAAATAATAAACCAGTATCTGACTGAAGTGTGCTCACATTGAGAAATATAAACTACAAACAATCAAATGGAAAAATGAAGCAGTGTTTGTGTCAAAATACATAATTTTTTTCATGAACATCTTGAGGCCTGTGTCACATTAAACCCACAGGGGGTGCAGAGTATTTCCTGTAAACAAATCCTGAACGCAGTTTGAATCAGATGATGGATATTTAAATTAGAAAGACGGAGCTCTTCGTTGCATTAAAGCAAAGGAAGTGGAGTTTATTGTAAAGTCGTGCTTTTGTGCATCTTGCATCAAACAAAGCAACAGATGAAGCTGCTGCCTCCAGCTCAGCACAGCCACACACAACAGCTGAGAACATCCGAGATGTGGAGTTTAGTTAAACTAAAGAAGTAGTTTCAATAAAAGTTTGATTGAAAAGAGAATTTTTCATCTCTTAATACATTTTATCAGTTTGAGCGAAATAAACCTTTTGTTTTTGGCAGAAGAGGTAATTCTTGCAGATAATGTTAAAGAAGGGAAAGTGAAGGTTGCTGCTGCTCAAAGATCTTTAAAGCTTAATTAAAGAGCTCTATGTGTCTCTGTAGAGGGAAAACACAAAGAGCATCCTCTTCACAATGACTTCAGAAAATAAAAAACATTAATGTATCTATCAGACTGGTAGATTTATGGCTTTAAAAGATAAACAGTGTTCCTGCCCATTAAGTTCATAAGCAGTCCCCTTTGGTTTCACAATGGTTCTGGGCTCTGGGGCCGCTCAGGATTGATGGTGCTGCGTGTGAAACTGAAGGTGGTTCTGCAGAGCAAAGGTCAGAGTAAATTAAACACATCAGGCTGAATGAAACGAGGAGGGCTTTAATAAAACAAATTGAACGCCACACCTGGAACGAGAGGAAGAAGAAGGTGCATGAAAGGTGATCAAAGTTCGTTAAAAAAGTGCTTCAGGAGCAGAACTCTGACGTTCCCATTAAAGGAAAACAGATTTCACCTGCCTGACCCCGTCTTTGTTCCAAGAGTCTGCTGGTTTTCAAGCCTCAGCAGACGTTTAGAACGTCGAGCTGGAATTCAATGTTGGACCTGGTTTCTGTTTACAGATGTTGAACCCTGTTTCTGTCTCCAGAAAAAAAAGAACATGAGACGATGTCCCCGTCGCTGAGGGAGTAGGAGTTACACTGTGAAGAAGAACAGAGGACCCTTTGCTCCTGTCCCTCTCACAAATAAGATCTTGATCTTAATGGGTTTAAAATCTGGTTAAATTAAAGAAAAGAGAGGCAGATTTTTTTTTTTCTTGTCTAAAGCGGAGCAGAGTGACAGATACTGGCAAATGGAGGGAGCCACTTATCCTCCATCAGGTGCAGTGGAGGAGCCAGGGGGTGGCCAAAGGTGGCTTTGGCCTCCATGGACTAATCTTTGACCACCCCAGTCATTGGAGGAACTGATACTTGGAAACTAGAAAGCAAAGTTTCTTCAAATGGTTGCGATGGCCAGTTTACATAATGTATGGCGGTGGCCATCTTGGATTTTGACCTAATTTTTATTGCTGTTATATTCTGTCTTTTGGGATTTTAGTTCTTAGGTCATCTAAGTATTTTTTTTTTCAATGTTTGTTTATTTCTTTTTGTCCTTTGGGTTTAGTTGTGTTGGATCCTATTTTGTTTTCCGGTGTTTCTTGTGCCATATCCCATTTACCCTCAGTAAACCTTCCCCGTGTTTTTCCATTCAGCCTGCCGCCCTCACCTGCCCCCAATCCAGTGTTCGGCCCAGATGTTTCCATTTTCACTCTCGTCCAGCTTATTAGTTAAACCATCCTTTGTCACCACCTCACTGTCGGCTCATTATTCTCAAACCCCCCCATCAGATGTCTCCGTCCTCCTTACACGTTCCCCTTCGTATTTTGTAAATTGTTGCTGCCACTTCAGTCTTTTATTTTATGTTTAATAATAAATCCATTGTTATTTTACTTCCTGCTACCCGTGTCTGCCTGCATTTAGGTCTGACCTCACCAGACTGTGACAGTTGGGCACGTTCTTACATCTACATGTAGCCACACATCAAAAAAGCAAGTCAGTACATTTATTTTTCTAGTTATTTGGCGGATGGACAGACGGACAGAGGGTATTTCAAATTACCCTCTTCGTTCGGTGATGGGGGACAACAAAGGTTGAGATGAACAAAAGTGGAAACAGCTGAGCAGGTGAAGGTGAGCGTGGCCAGCTGAACTGGCGGCACAGAGGTGCACAGGGAACGGATAAAATATAATAATAATGAAAACGCTAATGATCAAATGCAAAAGACCATAAACAAAAAGAAAATATAACATAAATCTTGACACTTTAGCATAAATGATCTTTAAATTCTTCTAAAAACAGCTTAAAGGGTAAATGTGAGAATGAGCATTTCACATTTAAAACAGTTGTTTTCTTCTAAATTAGAAACCACAGCATAACTTGGATTTCACATTTAAAACAGTTGTTTTCTTCTAAATTAGAAACCACAGCATAACTTGGATTTCAAAAAGACAAAACGAACATTCTCAGATTAGAAAGTCAAGCTGACCCGTGTAAATATGAAAAATCACACATTTCAGAGTCTGAAGGGACAAACTGTTCTCCCAAGAAACAGAAAAATCTGCTTTAAATTACGTTTGGCATAATACCTTCTACAAGCTCCTCTGAGACTGATCATGACCTACTTTTTAATTTTCATGTGATATTTAACAAACATTACTCACAATAGATTCTGACTCTTCTGCCGTGCCTTGTCTCTTATCTTTACTGTAAAAATTAATAATTGTAAAAGACAGCAGAATCACTTTCACTAATATTGTCTCTTGCTTTTCAGAGAGTCGGGAGATTCATTGTTTACTCTGCGCAGCAGTTATAGTTTTTTTTTTTTTCCCAAAATCTCATTTTCAGCAGCAGGAAATTGGCAATTTTACAGAAAAGTCTGTAAAAATGAAGTCATCTTCCCAACGTCAAAAATCAGGACAAAGCTAAATGAATAATTTTATTTATTTATTTACTTTTGCTTCAGTCGCTTGTCAAAAGTTATATTTTCTTACATAAAGCAGCTGTGTAGAAATTCATTTTATTGTTACTAACACAGACAGACAGACAGACAGACAGAGTTTCCTGAAGTGTTGATCGTGGTGAGTTCTGATAAAACCCAAGCAGCCAGCGGGAGAAACGGCTCCAGCCCAACACGTCTGCATCTTGGCTTCTTTCCTTCCCGTTCCCCGGGCAAGTCTTTCCTTCGTGTAAGACTTTTTCCCTCTGATCTCCTTCCTCCGGTTTGAAGCTCTGGACCGAGTTGGGCCCTAAACTGCCGAACTGTCACCGAATCTTCCAGCTTCTCATCCGTTTTCAACAATGCGTATTTGAAACGTTCAAAACGAAGCTCGTTCCTTTAAAATTTGTCCTTTAATCGTTCACGAGCGTGCGGGGAACGTATTTGTTCCCACGGTGTTGCAGTGGGGATCTTTGCGTTTGTCCTCGGTCTTGTCCCTTCAGACAAAACACAAGGCTAACGGTTAGCGCCAAGCAGTTTTTATTGATCTGTGTGCGAGCCAGCGTGCGTGTTTGAAGACTGTGCGGTTTAAACAAACGCCAGCATTTTGTATGATAATCAGTTCCTCTGTGTATTAATTACTTACGTGTCTAAAAAGTCTCAGTAGCCTCTTAGACCGGCCATCCAGTTTCGTTTGTTCTGCTTCCAACTTTGTGTGTTTAAGTGCCCAGCAAGCCAATATTCTGTTTATGGGAGGTGACCTTAGCTTTCTCTTTAGACTGCTGTCTGCTCGTATTTCTGTGAGCGTTGGACTCCATCCAAGAAGTGTCGCTTTATTGATCCGAGTCTTTTTATTGCACATCAGTAGCCCTTAGTTTTTTTTTTTAATGTAATTTTATTGTAATTCATTAAAGCTTTCAGATAAGGATTCTGTGGTTTTACTTGCAATAGCGCAGTTTTGTTAAAAGCTCAATCAAACTGAAATTACTTCTTGTGAAACTACATCCCTGTGACTCTGAAGTATTAACAGTGATGGCCTCGGATCAGTTCTCCTTATTGTTTGTCCTTTGAGTTATTCGAAAAGCGGTGCACATCCTCGTCTGATTTATTTTTGGCCCAGAGTTCTCGCTTGCGACTGTGGGACAATTTTCTACTTTCATTTTCTAAAACCAGTTTAGAAATGTTCTGTTGACAGGGCGGGGCGGCCTCCGTGGACACTGGTAGAGGAACACAGTACCAAATCATCACGGTAAGCTGTGTAACATGTGATGTACCGTTTGAATGTAGTCAGGCTAAATGGTTGAGCTAACAAGGTTAAGTCAGGTCCTCTGGACGGGCTCGCTTCCTTCACTCCTCTCTCAAACCAAAGTTCCTCTCCATCAAGGATGTGAACATCTTCATCCCTGAACGAGTGACCTCTGGCCTGGAGATGGGTGTAGACTAGCTGTCATTTCTAACCCAGGCCTGAATTCAGGGCAGGCTGGGTCATGATAATGTGCTGGATGGGCACATTATGCTTTTGACTGTGTCAGTGGATCAGCCGCAATCCGCTTATATGGCAACATGGCTTGCCATACTTTCACCAGCCGCACACAGCCATTTCACCGTGAGCCTACCGGCCTTGAAAGAGGTAAAACAAAGTTCAGTTAAGCTTCAGATGGGGCAACTGTATACTGCCAGGAAGCGATCCGTCGCCCAAATGAACATTCATTCAGCCACTGCACTCAGCGGACGCACGCGGCCGATGACCCAAACAGGTGAGATCCCAAAGCAGACATGTCAGATAGGGATTTAATGCTTTGACGGCCATGAAAGGACAAACACCCCCTCAGCTACAATCTTTGGCCTCTTTTATTCAGCCGACTGTTAATAACTATATAAGCAGTCAAAGCTTAATTAAAAATACCGGCAAGGTTTTTGGGTTTGAACCTGTACTGATGATTCGTCAGGTCAGGTGGTGTTCGGAAATGATGGTTACGAACCTGATTTTTTTGGGGCTCGAATGCAACTCTAGTGTAGACCGCAGAGTCCTGGTGGTCACCTCCTGGTGACAGTCCTGGTCACCTTCTTACAATGCTGTAACTGCTAGCATCACTCAGCCCTCTGTGAATAGCAAGTGGCCATCACCAACAACTATTTCTGGCTGTCAGCAGCAAACTGGTTGATCCACTATGAGAAGGTACTATTTACAAGACTGAGTTTGTTGCAGCGCCTCAGACTGAAGAAGTCTTTCGGATAAAAGATGAAATGTTTCAACAAGAAGAATCCGTCCAGAGGACCTGACTTAAAAGTTTTAGATTCTTCTACCTGGATTATTGAGCATGCATCATGAATGGTTGTGTTAATAGTGTGCCACATTTAAACATTTAACAATCACCTAATTTAACCACAGTATAGTTATGGTTAGACATGATGTGATAAATTAACTGTCTCGTTTGCACGACAGACCGTTTTCTCCTACTCGTATCGATGACGTTTTTGCTGTAATGTTTTTTTCTATTCTTCACACCTCTCCTTGCATCTCACACTTCTCGTAAATATGTCGGTGTCTGTTTATTTCATGCAGAAGGAACATCAAATGATGTGTGAAATGCCCCCGTTTTATGTGACCGGCCACAGACTCTGAGCATGAAAGCCTGGTTTAATTAGGAAACATCATATGCAAAGTTGTATCTGACTGGAGTTTAGGCTTTGTGGAGGCAGCTGACAGAAAGAAAGTCGGGCTGCGTTGACCTTGTACCACAGTCCTGTGATTATCAGTAAGCCTAGTTGGTAGTGACTTGTTACTAATTTGCTCCACTCTTGTTGGTTTCAGACTGAACTAAGGATCCAAACAGATAAATGTTGCAGGTTTGAGGTGAGCATTATTAGTTGTGGTCAGCAGCTTTCATGCACTCATTGTTGGGCATGAAAATCATATTCATTTGGGGCTTTGAATGGAGGTAATGCTTTTCATGCTGGAAAGATTATACAACTTCAGTTATTTTAAAAAACAGGAATTGGATGCACATTGTTTAATCCCCACAGGGTCCAAAATATACATAAAAATTCAAGTAGTTAAGGCATTCACCTAAATATTTTACAAAGTGTTGCTGGACCTTCTGGCAAGTCTTTAAGCTTGACAAAAGCAAGGCCTACTAAGTTTCATTAGTGATAATAAAATGTATTTGTTTGACTGCACTCATGGGTTATTAATCCTCACCTGTCATTCTCAGATGAAAACTGATTAGGAAGTTCAGGAGAAAGCCATGAACTGCAAACTGCTGGAACACCAGTGTCCCTGTCCACAGTGAAGACAGTTTGACATCACCATGGACCAAGAGGACCAAGAAAGAACCCGTGCTACTAAAGCAACGCCTTTGGGCTCAATGGATGAACCAAAAACCTTCTGGAGAAAAGATTTATGCTCAGACTCATTGGCGTCAGAAGCATTTGTAATGTGAGGGGGGGACACTGATTGTAGGGGTGGAGTCTGGGGGTCCTCCCCCAGAAAATTTTGAATAAAGTAGATGCCATTTCCTGCATTCTGGTGTATTTTAACAGATTTCTAAGCATCTACATTTACCTACATAACTAAACACTTGATTTAATAACTATTTTAGAGAGCACAGCACGTAGTAGTCTGACCAACAGCTCCCCTTGTGTGAATAGAGCATGCTCCACTTCTCTCATGCACCCTACCCTCCACCCTGGTCAACAACTGCTGGCATTAGCACTAAGCTAGCATGCAATACAGATGTGCCCCCCCCTTCCCCCACCCATCGACAAAAATAAAGAAATAAGCCTCCAACATGAGCGTCATGCCAAGGCAGATGATGGAGGTGAAACACTGCATGTGGTGTTGTTGTAGATAACTACGAAGACCCGGAGTGGACTTTTAGTGGTTTGAGAATTATTCTATTTATCAAGTGGAATGGATTAATTCACAAAGAAATAGAAACAGTGCTGGGTGAACTAATATTTCATGATAAATGTGGGGGTGGGGGTGTCCAAATTAGTAATTTTTTTTATGTAGGGAAGGGGGACACATCCCCTTCACATATAATCGTTGCGACGCCTGGTCAGACTGGACAAAACCTGAGCTGTTTGGCCACAAAAACATGGCGTGTGTTTGGAGGAGTCAAGGTGATGCTTTTAAACCTAAGAACACTGTACCAGCTGTCAAACATGGTGGTGGCAGCATCATGCTGTTAGGCTGGTGGAATAAAAAAAATGATGGAGCATAAAACCTGGTTTCTAATTGGTTAAATTATGTTAGCGTTGAGCTTCTGAAGAGGCCTTTCCAAAGCCCCAAACTCATCCTGACTGAACATTTGTGGACTTTACTTAAAAGCTTGGTGCCAGGAAACCAACTAAAAATGAGTAGAGTAGTGCCACCAGAAGCTTGTTGGTGGATCCAAAATGACTGAGATAGGTGCAACTTGCTAAGGAATATTTCAACTATTAGGGGATATATGAATATATGAGCCTGTATGTATTATTCTGACCCTATGTGGATGAGCGCAAATCAAAAACCAGAATGAACTGAGAGTTCCACTGCAATTGTCTAACAAGACAGTGAGCTTCATCAAACCTTCAAGTAATTGACCACTTTTACTGACGTATCCCTGCAGCTGTGTGTTGGGCAGAGGCCAAGAAAACTGGTCTTACACATAAAACAGGTCCCATCGTCATGTGGGACTCCAGAAAGCGCTGACTCCTGCGACCATTCCAGGTGTTTAACTGCGGAGGTCACAGCTCCGTATTAGAGAAAATAGATGTCTGACACGTGGTGCCAAAAGTGGAATGGATTCTGAGTCAATTTAATGCCCAGCGTTGGCTCAGCCCTTTCGTCTTCGTTGAGTTCTTTGAGTTGAGAACAGAAACTTTCAGATGGCACGGCAGGATTTGATACAAAAGGAGAAAAATACTGAATGTTTAATTGGATTTGTCTGTTTCATTTAACTGTTCAAGGATATGCACATTAATAAATATCCCTTTTTATGCAATATACACCTACATTTTTTATATGTACGATATATTTGGAGGTGACTTTTTGGTGCAAAGAAAAGTGGGGGAGCTCTTTTCTGAGAGACAGAAACATAGTTTGTGTTAAGAAATATCGCTTTGATTTCAAACCCAGGATAAACTCTGAAGTGCAGAAAACTGCAAAATACGCTCCATTTCTCAAGCAGTCCCAGTTCGCTGAAGAAAAGGAGTTAGTTAAGGTCATTGGTGAACCCTGAAGTATATGCCTCACAACAAAAGATTCAGAGGCAGGACTAAAATAAAAATCACTTTACAGGCCTAGCACTTTGAAACACCAAGTGCACAGGGGAGAACGCTATGTTGTTCTTTAAAGTGCTAAAGGTTTTACAGATTCTGTTTCTCTCAGCAGATGTGTTCAACAAGAACAAATCAGCTGATATGCTGGCTTGCATAAATGGTGTCTGACATTGTGAAAGATGCACACTAAAATCTGCCGGGTTAACCAAACTTGTAACTCGGCGCAGGGCAGGAGCACCATCAAGGGGGGGGCAACGAATGCTTCCTCTCACATTGGCCACACAGTTTATTCCCTAGAGTTCCAAGCTTGGTGTGTGTTTTTCATTTCAGTTCAATTCAGTTCATTTATCTAGCGCCACACCCCAACAGAAGTCGTCTCAGTCACCGAACAGAAACATTCATATACGTTAAAAAAAAAGCCAATTAGTAAAGTTGTTCATGTAAGGAAGCAGCAGACTGCGTTGAATCTTCATTTCATCACGGTCTCTCATCCCGAGCAAACACAAAGGGCAACAGTGGAAAGGAAAAACTCCCTTTAACAGGAAGAAACCTTCAGCAGAACCAGGTTCAGGACCAGCGGCCATCTTCTTCGACCGGCTGGGTTTGAAAGGAGCAGGAAGGAGAAACAAACAGAATGACAGGTCCAGGTGAACTTTGTATCGGAGAAAAAAACACGTTACGATATAAATAATT
>JARVLU010045539.1:0-19396 GCA_031762415.1 Simpsonichthys santanae
CCGTGAAGTGCGCCCTGCTGCCGCGGAACCCGTTCGCGCTGCTCACTGTGGCGGACTGCGCGCACTCCGGCCACAGGCACCTCCGCGTCAGTCAGTACAACGTGCATGTTCACGGTAGGAACTGTTCACACGCGCGTAAGAGGAAACCTCAGTGGGACATGGAGGTCCTCAGTTTGCTCGGGCACAGCGGATCCTCAGGGTGCCACCGAGCAGGGTCCGCTTTGTTTCCAGTGGGGGGGCTGCTGCCGGCCCCCCCGCTCCGCTGCAAGGTGCCCAACAGCCGCGAGTTTTACTTCTCACGAGGGGGCTTGTTTGTGTCTGAGACTCTGTGCTGGAGGCAGGACACCCTCTTTGAGCTAGACATGTTCTGTGATGTGCTCACAGGAAATGGACTACATGTGAACACCATCTCCATCCACTGGCGCGTGGGACGGGGTCCATTCACGCAGGGACACTTACAGAAACTCTTAAAGAAGGAAGCTCGTTTTGATTCAGGTATTGTGAGCAGGAGGAGGAGAAGCATCAACAGCAGCCCCCAGTTTCAGCCCCCGATGTATCAAGTGTCAGTGTCCGAGAACAAACCAGCTGGGACCTCAGTTGTTGCTCTCAAAGCCATGGATGTGGATGAGGGGGAGGCGGGCAGGCTGGAGTATTTCATAGAGGCTCTTTTTGACAGCCGCTCAAACAATCTTTTTGCTGTGGACCCCATCAGCGGCGTCGTGTCGACGGTGGAGGTGCTGGACCGAGAAACTAAAGACACCCACGTGTTCCGCGTGACCGCCGTTGACCACGGCGCGCCCCGGCGTACGGCCATGGCCACGCTCACTGTCACTGTCAGCGACACCAACGATCACGATCCCGTGTTTGAGCAGGAGGACTACAAGGAAAACATCCGGGAGAATCTCGAAGTGGGCTACGAGGTGTTGACCGTGAGGGCCACAGATGGAGATGCACCTGTTAATGGTAACATCCTCTACCACATCCTCAACAGTAACGGGTCCAATGATGTTTTTGAGATAGATTCCAGGTCTGGTGTGATCCGCACTAAAGGTCTGGTAGACAGGGAGGAGGTGGAGGCCTATGTGCTGTTAGTTGAGGCGAACGACCAGGGTCGAGACCCCGAGCCCCGCAGCGCCACAGCCACCGTTCACATTGTGGTAGAGGACGACAACGATAATGCTCCGCAATTCAGTGAGAAACGCTACATTGTCCAGGTGCCTGAGGACATGACCCCCAACACCGAGATCCTGCAGGTCACTGCCACAGATCAGGACAGAGGGAGCAACGCTGTGGTCCACTTCAGCATCATGAGCGGAAACACCAGAGGACAGTTTTACATTGATGCACAGACGGGTAAACTGGACCTGGTGAGTCACTTGGATTACGAAGCCAACAAAGAATACACCTTAAGGATTAGAGCTCAGGACGGAGGACGGCCTCCATTGTCCAACATCAGCGGCCTGGTTACGGTGCAGGTGCTGGACGTCAACGATAATGCTCCTATTTTCGTCAGTACTCCTTTCCAGGCCACCGTGCTGGAAAATGTTCCTCTGGGTTACTCCATCATCCACATTCAAGCTGTAGATGCAGACTCAGGAGAAAACTCCAGGCTGGAGTACCGTCTTATTGAAACCATGCCGAGCTTTCCCTTCGCCATCAATAACAGCACCGGGTGGATTGTAGTGGCAGATGAGCTGGACAGAGAGAGCGTAGATTTTTACAACTTTGGAGTGGAGGCCCGCGATCATGGCTACCCTGTAATGTCCTCCTCGGCCAGCATCAGCATGACCATTCTAGACGTCAACGACAACAACCCAGAGTTTACTCAGAAGGCGTATCACATGCGCCTGAACGAGGACGCGGCTGTGGGGACTAGTGTGGTGACCGTGTCAGCTGTGGACCAGGACATTAACAGTGTGGTGACTTATCAGATATCCAGTGGAAATACTCGAAACAGGTTCTCCATAACGAGCCAGAGCGGAGGCGGGCTCATAACGCTGGCACTGCCGTTGGATTACAAACTAGAACGCCAGTACATCCTCACAGTCACCGCCAGCGATGGCACTCGGTTTGACACTGCCAAGGTGTTCGTGAACGTCACAGACGCCAACACGCACCGACCTGTGTTCCAGAGCTCGCATTACACGGTCAACATCAACGAGGACAGACCTGCAGGCACCACCGTGGTTGTAATAAGCGCCACCGATGAGGATACAGGCGAGAACGCACGCATTACCTACTACATGGATGACAGTGTCCCTCAGTTTGACATTGACGCCGACACGGGAGCGGTCACCACACAGATAGAGCTGGACTACGAGGACCAGGTTTCCTACACATTAGCCATCACAGCTCGAGACAACGGCATCCCGCAGAAGTCTGACACAACCTACCTGGAGATACTCGTGAACGACGTCAACGACAACTCCCCCCGGTTCCTCAGAGACCACTACGTGGGCTCTGTGATGGAAGATGTGCCAGTGTTCACCAGCGTGGTGCAGGTTTCTGCCATCGACAGAGACTCTGGCCTCAACGGTCGTGTTTTCTACACTTTCCAGGGCGGGGAGGACGGAGACGGGGACTTCATAATAGAATCCACCTCTGGGATTGTGCGCACGCTGCGCAGATTAGACAGAGAAAACGTGCCCGTTTACAGCCTGCGGGCGTTCGCCGTGGACAAAGGTGTTCCTGCTCTGAAAACGCCAGTGAACATCCAAGTGACAATCATGGATGTGAACGACAACCCTCCTGTGTTTGAAAAAGATGAGTTTGACATCATGGTGGAGGAGAACAGCCCCATAGGCCTGGTGGTTGCCCACATATCAGCTACAGACCCAGATGAAGGCAGCAATGCTCAGATTATGTACCAGATAGTGGAGGGGAACATCCCAGAGGTCTTCCAGTTGGATATTTTCTCTGGAGAGCTGACAGCGTTAATAGATCTGGATTACGAGCTGAAGTCTGAGTACGTCATCGTCGTCCAGGCCACCTCTGCCCCTCTGGTGAGCCGAGCCACCGTTCACGTCAAACTCATCGACAGGAACGACAACGTGCCGGTGCTTAAGAACTTCCAGATCATCTTCAACAACTATGTGACGGACGAGTCGAGCAGCTTCCCCACCGGAGTGATCGGACGCATCCCGGCCTACGACCCGGACGTTTCGGATCAGCTCCGCTACAGGTTCGAGGTGGGGAATGAGCTCAACCTCGTCCTCCTGAACCAAAGCACGGGGGAGATCCAGCTCAGCCAGGCCCTGGATAACAACCGGCCCCTGGAGGCCTCCATGAGGATCTCAGTGTCAGGTGAGACCGCTAGATAATTACAGACTCCACCCAGTGAGTGAAGCACAGTGCGGTAATAAGAGCTTGGCGAGGTGTATCTGTTTTCATTAGTATGCTCCATCTTTCCACTTTTTCACTTCACTTCACAGAATAATGACGATCTGAGCAAAATTGATCTATGATTGAATAATTCATGAGGGAGTATTAATATTCATTGCAGACAAACTAAAGCTCATCACAATAGAAGAAGCGCTTTAAAATGTTGCAATAGTTTTGTCTTTGCGATGATGTCATCCGCTGTTCGTCAGTGACTGTTTTTATGAGCCTGATTCAGTGTGAATCCCAACAGCTGAGCGTCTGAGCGTCTACTTCCTGTGGGAGCCTCACTCCAGTGGGCAGACTGATCACGGCCCATAATTGCTTATCATACCCTCACTCCCACTTACAACGACAGACCTAATTCAATTACGATCAAGCTTTTATTGCTTATTCAGAGCCAGAACGCAATGCTGATGTTGGTTAAGACTCGTTTTGTGTGATGGGCGTCTTGTTCTTTAGCTGGAATTGAACATGATTTTATTTTGTAAAGCCCCAAAATGGTGACTTTCTTGATTTTACTCTTTATATTTGTATTTCAACACAGATTTGCTTTATTGGCTCATAAATTGGGACTGATGGGGTTGATTTGAATCGGCACAGTGGAATTTGTTGGAATCTGACCTCTTTTTGACCTTGACACAGTTTGAGAGAGACGTCAAAGATGATTAAGAAATTAGACGTGAAATGACGCAACTAGCAGGAACCTAAAGGATCTCCGTGAGGGTCGTGGTGGTGTTGAAGGACTTTTCTGTTTGCTGATGATATGATACTGGTGTGGTTAGCGTGATAGATCGGAGCTCAGCTTGGTCCTTCTGGACAACAATAGTGGGCTGTCGATCGAGGGGCCAGAGCTGGAGCTCCTACCGGGCTGTGATTGGGGGCAACAGCTGTGACTCCACTGAGGACCAATTAGAGACCAGGTCTCCCCATCGCGTCCCGCACCTGCTGGGGTTTATGTGTCAGCAGCTTTGCTGGAGACAGAAGGACACAGAGGGGGACAGGGGGACATGTTGTGTACAGAGGCTGCGCGGTGGTGTAGTCGTACTGTAAAAGATGTCAAATCATAACAGTCCTGTTGCGTTTTGATTGTTTATAACCAGATTCTCTGATGCTGAAACATTTTAGATCCAGGTCTCAGAGTGGACGTTTTGCAAACCACTTACCGTATTTTTTGGACTATAAGGCGCAATATCCATGAACAGGTCTGTTTTCATACATAAGGCGCATTAAGTGAAACTAAAACACTTTGATATATTTTTGAGCTCCGTGCACCACGTAAAATCGGTTCAAGGTCAGTGAGCACAACCAGAATTAATACATAAGGCGCACCGGATCATAAGGCTCACTGTTGATTTTTGAGACAATTTTAAATGCACCTTGTTGTCCGAAAAATACGGTAGTATTGTTTCATGAAAAAACACATTAACCTGAAAGTGGAAGTGGCACCTGTGCACTACGGTTGCAGTCAGTCAAGTCTACAATTCCTCGAATCTTTCTAGATTTATAATTTAAAGAAATGAGTAACAGCGTCAACCCTGTAACTCAAGACTAAGGTGTGTGTGCGTACACGTGTGGCAGCTCCTGGCAAGGAAAAACAGAGTTTAATGTCTTTTATTTATTTATTGTACTCTGTCAAGCCCCAAAGGGGAAATTCATTTTCTGCATTATTCCATGTGGAGCAGAGGGCACTCAGGGAGCAGCTGGACGGTTAAGGGCCTTGCTCAAGGGCCCATAGTGGAGCAAATGAGGATGGAAGCAGATGTGGGGGCTTCTCCTTTCCCACACAAATTATTTTTGTGTCGGTCTGAGGACTCAAACTTCTCTTGATCAGCTTGCAATCTCTTAAGGTTTACTCCAACGCGCCCTCCTTGTCTAAACAATTGTGATTGCAGCGTTGCAGTGTGAACGTGTCACGTTTTTACAGTTTTCATGTGCAAAATGGGCCTCAGTGTTCAGGAGCTGATGGAGGTGGTGCAGGAGCAGGAAGGTGGGCTCCTCCTTTATTTGCTGACCCCAATTTCCACAGGCCTGTGTCTCCAGGGACCTCCTGAGTCTTCCCTTTCTCGTTCGCTGTCTGTTGTCGGCGAGGCTTTCCTCGTCGTAGAAGATCCTAAACGTTTGTTGTTGGGCTGTGGTGAACATCTTCTATCAGCGCAGGGCACCATCACGCTGAAACTGGCTGATGGATAAATTCTGGTAACTTTGTTGTCGTTCTTAAGTTGAATTTAGTCGTTATAAAGTAAAACTGGGCCTCAGTTATTGCTGTGATGTCAGATTTATATAGTTCTGAAAGAGAAGTTTTACATCGCCCCTCTTTTTTTTACATTATCAGTACTTTTATATTAAGGCTTCTTCTTCTGAAAAAAAGAAAAAGAAAACACATCTGCAAAGGAATATATATTTTCAAAACAGAAAATAAATTAAACAGAAACACAGAGGGATCTTTCATCCTTCAGCTGATCATCTATAATAAAGTTTCAGCTTATACGTTACACCTTGTTGGTGCAGAAGTGCTGTTGTAAGTGTCCAGCTGTGTTACTGTTGGCATATTTCATTTATTAAAATAAAGAAGTGGGAACATTTTCATGTTTTATTAGAGCTTATTGGTTAAAAACACCTAAAGATCTGATTTAAAATAGTTTTGTTTTTCATGTATTAACACATCTCTGCTCATCCCTTCAGTTTAGGAGCACTTTCTGCCTAAATTAGTCAATTGATCTAAGAAATATATATAAAAAAGGTTCAAAACTGAACAGAAATCAAGTGAAGAAGCTGCCAAGGTTCAAAGAAAATAACTTTTAAAGACTACATTTTACATTAAAGTCTCCTTGGATGAAAAAGTTAAAGAAATTATGGACGACTAAAAGCTTTTTTGTTTTTCAAAGTATTTGCTTTATAAAGAGTATTTAAGTAAATTATTATCATTATTGATATTTTATTTTACTTTCAACTGCACTTCAAACAGGCAGTTGTAATATTTACTTACCAGTAATAGTAAACCTTGTCTTTGTAACAATACAGGTTGTCCCCGACTTACGGCACAACGACTTACGGCGTTCCGTACTTACGGCGCCGCCCCCAGTGACATCATCACACCTTATGTTGCCTTTTTTACGCAGCATTTTATGTTTTTTTAGAATTTTTTTTAGGGTATTTTGTTAGTTAACTACTTGGAAACACATTAAAACGGTGTTCTAAGTGCACAGTTGTTGTTTTTACATTGAAAAAAACGTGTTTAAAAAGACGTAGCGGCTGCCATGTGCTTTCGGTTTCGAGTTACGGACGAAAATCCGGACTTACGGCGCCATGTGCGTTCGGCTCCGACTTATGGCGGATTCGAGTTACGAACCGTCCTTAAGTCCGGAACCCGTTCGTAAGTCGAGGACTACCTGTACTGTATTACTAATTTATTTATGATTAGTTTATGTAATTTATTAAATTATTATTAGTTTGTTATTCATTCATTAATAGCTATTTATTTATTTTTTATTATTTATTTATCTGAGCATCAGGAAGTTAAAGTGTGAGACAAATGTTTGGCTCTGATGGTTTTAATGGTTTTAAAGATTTATTTTTCTAAATGTTTGCTTCTCTTCCTGTCAGCTGCTGATCTGTTTTTAAATCTGTTCAGGATGAACTCAGCAGCCACGGAGGAACGCGAGTGTAAACACGGGTCGAGTCGCTTCTGTTACTTTGTGTTTGGTTGTAAACACAGACAGACTCTTTGATTCAGCTTTCCTCAGAAACTCACTCTCCAGTTCCTCCTTCTCAAAGTTGGTGTTGAGGGTGGAGCTGGTCTTCCCCTGGTCCAACACTGCCTCTTCATCGTTCCCCTGCAACACACAAGTTCATCATCAGGTCAGAGAGGTTCATACACACATGAAGATGATGAAAAACAAGAACCAAATACAACTTTCAGTCAGATTGATAAACAAGATACTTGATTGATATTTTCATTGAGTGATCGATTCATTTTTATCAAGCCCATCCATCCATTCTTTTCCACTTGTTCCGAAGTCGGGTTGTGGGGCAGCATCTTGAGCAGGGAGGTCCAAACATCTCCTTCCATAGCCTCCTCTCCCAGATCTTCTGGGAGGACTCCATGGTGTTCCCAGACCAACCAAGAGATGTAGTCTCTCCATCATGTCCTGGATCTTCCCCGGGGTCTCCTCCCAGTCGGACATGCCTGAAGCGCCTCCCTAGGGAGGCGCCCAGGGCGTTTAGTATTCTACACCGCCTTACAACCGAGCTGGGTTTTTTTTCTACTTTTCCTTTTAATTACCATTTTATTTTTCACTTGTTAAATAAATAAATAATTTGGATGCATCCTTTATGACTGTCTCCTGTCTTTTTTTATCCACTGTTGACATCACTCTTTGTTAAAATCAGCTCTCTCCTGTAAATGAGTCCCTGAGGCTCAATGAGATTAACTTGTATAAATAAAAGGTTGAATGAATGAACATCCTTACCAGATTCCTGAACCACCTTGACTGACTCCTCTGGATGTGGAGGAGCAGCGGTTCTACTCTGAGTCTCTCCTGATAACTGAACTTCTCAGCCTGTCTCTAAGACAGAGTCCAGCTCTGCAAAGGAAACTCATTTCAACCTCCTGTATCCACAATCTCATTCTTTCAGTCTCTACCAGAGTTCATGACCAGAGGTGAGGGGAGGAACGTAGACTGACCTGTAAACAGAGAGCTTCTCCTTACAGCTCAGCTCCCTCTTCACCACAATGGACCGGCACAGAGTCTGCAATACTGCAGATGTTGCACCAATCTATCTGTCAATCTCACGCTCCATTCTTCCCTCACTGAAAACAAAACCCCAAGATACTTGAACTCCTCCACTTGAGGCAGAACCTCAACCTGAAGAGAACAATCCACCCTTTTCTGACTGAGGAACATGACCTCAGATTTGGAGGTGCTGATTCTCAGCCCAGCCGCTTCACACTCGGCTGCAAACCGCTCCAGTGAGAGCTGGAGATCACGTCAGGATGACGCCAACAGGACCACATCATCTGCAAAGAGCAGAGATGAATCTTGAGGTCACTGAACTGGACTCCCCCCACTCACTGGCTGCACCGAGAAGTTCTGTCCATAAAAGTTATGAACAGAATCGGTGACAACAGGCAGCTCTGGAGGAGTTCAGCTCCCACCCTGAAGGGTCCGACTTACTGCTGGCAACGTGAGCAGACCTCGTGCATCACTTGTAAAGAGACTGAACAGCTCGTAACCAGGGCCCTAATCCCATACTCGCGGAGCACCCCTGTACCTTGAGCGACACGATCGAAAGCCTTCTCCAAGTCCACAAAACACATGTTGGGCAAACTCCCATGACCCCTCGAGGACCCTAGTGAGGATAAAGAGCTGGTCCAGTGTTCCATGGCCAGGACAGAACCCACATTGTTCCTCCTGGATCTGAGGTTCAACCAACGATCGGACTTTCCTCTTGTACCCTGAACAGACTTTACCTGGGGGGCTAAGGATGTCTCTGTAACTGGAGCACACCCTCCAGTCCCCACTTTTAAAGAGGGGACCCACCACCCCATTCTGCCAGTCCAGACCCCCACCCCCACCCCATTCTGCCAGTCCAGAACCACTGTCCCTGATGTCCACGCGATATTGCAAAGGCGTGTCCACCAGGACAGCCCCACAACATCCAGAGCCTTAAGGTTGATGTTGATTAAAATACTTTGTAATTAGTTTAGGACAAATAATTATAACTTGTATTTTTCTGATGTTGTGTGTTTGTTGTGTGCAGATCACCACTACAGTCACCTGTGCTTTCTTGATTGTTAAAGTCATTTTATCAAAGGTGAGAACCAGTTCCTCACAAAAAGAAACTTCTGTAAAAACTCTTGAGAGCTGCGTTACTCATGGCTCAAAACAAAAATATATTTTATTGTTTCTTATTTATTGATTTTTAAATTAAATGTATCAGAATCTTTATTCAGATTGTTTGTGTATAAACAAATGATCCTGCAATGTGTCCTGTTCAAAACTTCACCTTCATCCTGCTTTTATTCTTTTCTTAAAATAATAATAATAATTAAAAAAAAAACATATTGCAACAGTTTTTATTATATCTCTGCAGGAAAAGAAGGTTGCATTAAAATATTTTTATTAATCAAGTTTATTGTTGACATCACTGATCACAACGTGTTCATTTTTGTCCTTCAACGTCATTTTAGAGAAAAATAAAACACTTTGTTCACATATTGACACAAAATTTAAACTCTGAAATCATTTTCTGGTTCAACATTTACATTTTGATGATCTAGTGACAGTTTTCACTCGACTTGTTTCTACAAAGTTCAGTTTGATTTAAATTTAGTGTATTTGTTCATGCATTTAGAACCCGTTTGAGGTTTTTGTTTTGTGGTCTGTTTGAGCGTAGCTGCTGTCGCAGGGGGCCTTCGGCTATCTGCTGCCCATCATCTCCTTCGTTCTGGCCTGGATAGAAACATGGCTGCTGGACTTCAAGGTTCTGCCTCAGGAGGCCGAAGACGAAAAGAGTGAGTCTCAGTGCTGCAGATTTTTTTATACCTCAGTTGAAGGTATGTCTCAATCAACCGTACCAACCTTCTCTAACTTTTGTCTTAGTCAAAGTTTGGGCATTTTGAGTTTCAAATGAAGCAACAGGTCAGAAAATGATCCTTTGTGTTAAGAAACCTGCGTAAAGTGATTTCAGTGTAAAACCAGAGGTGTGGAGGACTTCGTGTGTGCAGGAGTCAGTCACGTCTGTCTTTGGTCTTTCTCTGAGTTGCTGCTGTTCCAGATGTGTTCCTCCTGTTTGTGTTGCAGGATATCAGTCCTTTGCAGACGCCGCTGAGCGAGCCACTCTCATCGGTCCTGGTCCGGTGTCAGACGGGCAGTTTTACTCTCCCCCAGAGTCTCTGGCAGGTCTGAAAACAACTCATGTCTCATCTCTGCTTCCTCTCTCTGTTGCACCAGTCAGATGATGGATCAGCTGCCTGAGTTACCATAATTGCTGGACTATACAATATAAGCAGCGCACACACAAAATAATAATAAAAAAATTTGTACATATGTATAAGCCATGGGTGTTCATGTTGTAACATGAGTGCTACTGAAAGATGTTCAGCTCTTGTAGATCAAGAATCAACCACCAGATGAAAAAAAAATCCATCAATTAGCCACAACACTGTTTAAGCCACAGATCAAAGCCTGTGAAAAAGTAGCAGCTTATATTCTGGAAATTACGGTATGTTCAGATCAGTAGCTGAACCTGAAGTCCTGTTTGGTTCATCACTCAGGAGCCGTTTCACCTCTTCTTCTGCCTGGTCTTGATCTGAACCTCCTTCCTTTTTGTCCTCAGACTCGGACGAGGAGCTGGACGACAAACACGAGCCGGAGAAGGGTCTGATTCAGAACGTGACGTAACAGGTGACAGCAGAGCTCGGCTCGTTGTGAAGATCTGTCCTTTCTGAAGCTGTTTTGTTTTCAGCCTCCTGGTGAAGATGGAAGTTTTCTGCTCCTCTTGTGCTTCTGAGAGAAACTTCTGCCTTAAACAGTCTGTCGTTTTGAATTTTAATTCAGACGTCTTTGTACGTTCACGTCACTTTCTTAAAGTTTCAGTCATCTGCACACTCGAGACTGGAGAAGTGCTGCCTGAAAGGCCATTGTAGTGTCATGACCTCTGGTTTTAGCTCGTTCTTCACATGTATGGACCTTCTAAGGGAATTCATTTTATACACAAATGCACTTAAAGTTTGGTTAAATTGAAAAAGCCAATACTTTTTTTTTTTAAATATTCTTTTAAGTGTTCAAACACAATTCAAACTATTAATTTTTTTACGTTTTAATGTCTTATATTTGCTTTTAAATAGTTTTGTATTTAGTGTACAGTTCCTGCTCAGACTCTGAGGTATAATGAAGAATTGTGTGGACCAGTTTGTAGAAGAGAAATGGATCTCAGTATTGTCTTTGACTACTTTAAAGTGTATAACAAGCATTGAAGTATCCTGCATGGAGCATTATGGAAGTCTGAAGATGTGCTTTAAGAAGTAAAGCAGAGAAAATGAGCCATAAATGTGTTTTCACACCTGAAGGTTTCTGCACTGGATGGAAGGAAAACTCTGCACTGATGGAACGTGAAGTTCAGGAGTATTTGATCATGTCTTCATGCATGCCTTGAAAAACAGCACGTCTCGTTTTCATGAGACACGTCTGTAAAATTTGAATCATTAAAATGTGAAACCTTGTTTTTCTGCCAAACTTTATTTTGTGTTACTCCGTTCAGCTCTTCGATGTTAACAGGATACGAACTGCAGGACAAAATGTTTTAAATAGGAAGAGCACGCATGTTGATTTACACCATTATAAAAATGGAAATCAGCATTTCAAACCTTTAAAACCAATATTTATTGGGAAAAAGTCATTTAGTAAGATTTTGCAAATTTCTATGGAGATATCTGCTAAGAAGTTTCCAATCAAACTGTAGTTTCATATTTTTTTATTAAGTTTTTACCGGTTAAAGCTAGAAACATATTTAAAAATAATTATTTGAAATTGTGCATTAATTAACCTCTAAACAAATCATGCATGTTACTCAAAATGCTGCTTTATTCTGAATTACCTCGTTTTCATTCACTCCTGTACTTTTACTAATGTGGATATTTGGCACTTTATCAGGTAATTTGAGTTGGGAAATAATATTTATTTCTCTTTCTGGCTTAGTTCTAACAATAATAAAAAAAATTGAAAGTTTTAATGCAAATGTACCCAATTGTTTAAATGTGATTTTATTTCACCTGCAAATGAAAAGTGTCTAAAGACAACAGGTTCAGCATTTAGACAGTGTTTAAAAAAAAATAATGTTGCAAATACAGAAGTAATAGGGCTGAAAGGTCAAGAAATAAAAATTTAGCATATTTTAATTGGCATTTAGACTATCTGATTTAATGTAACTGAATTATCCACAAAATAAAAATGTTTTGGGATGTTGAAAGTTAAGAAGTTGAACAGAAATAAGAAACGACACGCTGGTTTCAAATAAAACAAGACGCCACGGCGCTGAAGTAAATCACAAAGCACCACATTCTGTAATACTACTTTATTGTTTTGTCACATTTTTATTGAGAAAGTCAAGAATCCAGGGCAGCTGGAGCCGGTGCGTCCACAGACGTCTGCGTTTGGTCTCCCGGCAGCGCAAACGATAAATTCAGCGCCGATTTCAAACCAAAGTAAAAACTGCTGCTTCAGTCCGAGCGGACACGTGGAGGTGAACACGTGCCGGTTGTTTTCCATCGCTGCCATTTTACAGTAAAAACCATCTTTAGTTCAAAGGAAGTGAAGAGCAGGAGCTGAGCCGAAGCTCCAACGGCAGATTTTATGGGACCAGTCAGAAAAAAACTGAACCTAAACTTGTGATCGTTGCCTCTTGGAGGACGGCTGGGTTCTGTTTTCATTCAGCTTTACTGAAACAGAATCGAGTTGCCCCCCCCCCAACACGAAAACATTTAAACTGAATGTTCAGCTGCATTTTTACACGAGATGTTCACAAACTTGTCTGAAAACTTTTGGCTCAACGCAGACAAGAAAACACAAAGTGGCTGTCGGAGTGGAACTGTTCAGCCGTCACAGCTTCATCTCACAGAACATCAGTGGATGCATGAAAGATTTCTGTTAATACTTTTACTAATTTTATGAGCTGAGCGCATCAATACTGTTGATTTATTATCTGTTCACAGCAGAAATACTGAGTTCATTATCTGAACTTCATCAAAGTGCAAAACATCACTGATCGTCTCGTTTCTGATCATTTCATTGATTAGAAAAACAACTGGCTGGTTAAACGTTAGAAATCCAGCTTCAGGGCAAAAATACTTAAAAATGATGTTAACAAAACAAAAATGATTTGGTTCTTTATTCTGACAGTGTCGACTGTAAATGAGAAGCAGCAGTGAACTGCTCCACTTCAGGCAGCTTGCGTTAAGTATTTGTTTAAAATTTGCTTCTTTTATAAGAAATCTGGGCCTTCTGAGGCTCATTTTTTACTGCGCAACATGCACGACTAATGTGAGAATTTTTTTAAATATTTTCTCAGAGATGATGTCACATTTTCCAGTGTTTTTTAAACACAAAAATAATCAGATTAATGAAGCAGGTTTCAAGGAAAGTGCAGATAAACCCTGACAAACACATTTTTGGTCTTTTTCTTATTGCCTGTCTCCACGTGCTGTTCCTTATCTGTCCAGCAGGGGTCCCCAGAGAGCAGCTCGTTTTTAATTTAATTTTTAATTCAGAAGTTCAGGATAAATTAAGGTGCAGAGAACAACATTGCTGCCTGTCAGGGAGGCTGAAGCTGCAGGAGATTGTTCATAATGCAGAAAGTACTGTGTACTATTATACTGCAGGGAAAAATACTGTCCTTACAGACCAAGAACCAGCTGATCTGGTAAAACTTTGTTTTATCAGATAATTTAACAACTTTGTGATTCATGCGTTTTAATTTTCCTCTTTAACAGCAGTTTAAGCAGAATAAAGTTTAAACTAAAGGAGCCTGGGGCTGATTAAATATTAATTACTTATAAAAAAAACTTTTGTAGAGCTCAGATTAAACTTTTGTAGAGATAAACTTGAGCTTTAGTAGAGCTCGAGCTCAAACTAAACTTTAGTAGAGCTCAAGTTAAGCTTTAGTAGAGATTAACTTGCACTTTAGTAGAGCTCAAGCTCAAATTAAACTTTAGTAGAGCCCAGATTAAACTTTAGTAGAGCTCAAGTTAAGCTTTAGTAGAGATTAACTTGCGCTTTAGCAGAGCTCAAGCTCAAATTAAACTTTAGTAGAGCTCAGATTAAACTTTAGTAGAGCTCAAGTTAAGCTTTAGTAGATTAACTTGCGCTTTAGTAGAGCTCGAGCTCAAATTAAACTTTCTTAGAGCTCAGATTAAATTTGAGTAGTGCTCAAATTAAACTTTACTTCTTGATCCTCTGAAGCTGTTTTTTGTCATCATGATGATGTCATCTACAGACGAGCCGCGATGAAACGATAAACGTTTAAACGTTCAGCTGTTAGAAAGAACGGCTGCGCTCTGACGACAAACATTCAGTAAAATGATTAAAAGATGAATTAAAGGACTGATCCAAAGTCTTCATCAGCCGTCGGGAAACTGAGCTGAGAATCAGGACTCCATGAAAACTGTTCTCACGTGCACGCTAGCTCTGCTGAAACAACGCTCTTTAACAGGATGCTGGTCCGGTTCATTCAGGTGAAGACCTGACGAGGACGGCTGTCTGGTTTAGTTTGTCCAGAGGTTTTACTCAGCAGCTGGCTCCGTCGTGTTCATAAAAAATTAAAGCAGGCGTTCGTGGTCTCGTACAGAGGAACGTCTACAGAGTTCCAGGTGGAGAGAGAGCAGCTCTACGTCTAACACCAGATGTATTTTAGTAACCATCTGCTCTACCTGTGGGTGAAGACCAGCACGGTGTGAAAGGCTCTTCTTCCTGACGTCATTTGAGCTCAAAACATTTTTAATGTTCTTCTTTCTGTTGTAATTTTATAAGGACTCTGAAATTATTCTGCAGAAAACTGGTTCAACTAATCCCCCCCCACACACACATACAAAAAAAGTATAATTCATGATTAGTCAAGTAGATTTTAGCGTTGTGCAATAATCAAACTGATTTAAATTAGTGGAAATGTAACAGTTCCTACATGTGACGTTTAATGTTAAACATAAATCATTAAGTTTTAGCTTTCGTCTTCTTTTGAGATGAATCGTTAGCAGCTGATCATCAGAAACCTTTGAACCAGGGCCACTCACCTGAACTGCGCAGGGGGGTCACAGTTACTGAAAGCCTTCAGTTAATGTCTTTAACTAAATGAGTTTATGGTTTAAAATCTAGTTTTATTTAAAAATGAACCCACTGGTCGGCCGAATCGCTCACCAGTGGGTCAGATTCTGCCCCCGGGCCGCCAGTTGAACAGCCCAGTTTTAAACCATCTCATTCTCTGGGGTTCGTTTTACTTTCCACACGTTTCTCCTTTAAGTGTGTGAAAAATGAAAAAAAAAACGTCATTTTTCAGACATGAAAACCTAAAACTATCGCGGAGACAACGACACGACGCAGCGAAAGAAACGGTCAGTTCAGGCTCCGTCTGTAAATCTGGACGTCACGACGACGAGGCGTCGTCCTGTGGGATCAGATGTTCTGCCAGACGTTCGTCTGACTTCCTGCTTCCTCTTGTTTTTTATTTGAAGGGTTCACTGTTCTGAGCAGGAGGAGGGTGCGGGTCCTGTCAGGTCCACCTGGGGGGGGGAGGGGTCAGGGCGCACACCTGCCATGCATGGACGCATCGTACGGAGCCGGACAAGCAGTCCCGCGTGCCGTCGTGTCAGCCGAGCCACGAAAGGCCCGACACGGGACTGCGAGCTGCGGTGACCCGGTGACCTGCTGGAGTCGTCTCAGGAGTTTGAACCCCTGAACGTTTTGCACGTAGCACCATGTTTACAGCTCCTGACTGGGGGAGCGCGTGTGCAGAGGGTGGGTGGTGTTGTCCCGTCAAAGAGAGGATGAGGAGGACTACGACCGCTCGCCTGCTGACGAAGAGCTAAACACAGACGAAGGAGAAGCTCGCTGGTGGGGTGAGGAGGAGGTGGGAGGAGGTGGAGGGTCTGATTCTGTTCTGTGCACGAGGACTGAGATGACAGAAGGCACTGCTGCCAGGTGAGGTGAAGTGTGTATGTGTGTGTGTGTGTGTGTGTGTGTGGGGGGGGGGGGACGACTGTCCTCCAGGCTGCACCAGCTGATAAATCACAAACTGACTCAGCAGATTTGACCACCCCCCCCCCCCCCCCCCGCAGAGAAAAGTCTCAGTTCTCACACGAGCCGGGCGATGACGCACCTGAGCCTCCAGGTCTGGACCCAGGTGGTGCAGACGAGTCCTAACCATCAGGACTTCAGGGCGGCTCAGACCTGCTCCACTTGGTGAACTCAGACCCGGACTGAGACGTGTTCCAGTGAGCGGGCGGGGGCGGGCGTCGCCGGAGGAGGAGGAGTTATTGCTTTCAACTCGTTGCCAGGGCAACTCTGGGTGCTGACGCCACGGTTGAGGGCGCCGGCGCGCAGCGGAGCGTTAGCGGGGGGCACGTTGGGGTCGGTCCGGGGGATGTTGACGGGGCAGGAGCGAGTACGAGCGTGGCCTTTGTGGCCCCCCGGGTGGCAGACAAGGCTCCCCACCGTGTCGACGGGCGACAGGTGGCGTTTGAGCCAGCGCTCCACCCGCTCCTCCTTGTACTTGATGGAGTACCAGGTGAGGAAGATGAAGAGGAAGCCGAGGAACTTGAGGCTGGCGGCCAGGCCGAAGTAGACGAAGCGCAGGGAGGTGACGTCGTACTCCCAGCAGGAGCCGTGGACGCCGCAGTCCTGCTGCCACAGCATGCAGGTGGTGTCGATGACGGCGCCGAAGTAAATGGGCGTCGGGATGTAGGCTGCGGGGAGAGCGCAAAAGGAGGCGGAGTTAGAGCCGTTCATATCGACAGACACGTCCAACACAGATCAAAACAACCGGACACGGGTTTTGACTCACCGAGGGTCCTGAGGAGAACGAACTGCATGCCCAGAGCAAACGGCCGCTCCTGCTCTGCAACCGACCTGCAAGCAAACAAACAAACAAACAAACAAACAAACAAACAAAAATGGAGCGTTCAGCCTCAGAACATCTCTCAGAAACTGCTCTAATACAAACATGCACAAGTAACTAGAGGTCACGTTAGAATATAAATTCATTAGAATTACATTTATAGCACATAACTGTGCACGTTGGGTGATGCTGATTCATCTTTATAACACACTGAGAATAAAAAAGTTTAAATAAAAAACAAGGAGAACAACATGAATCCTGACTATATTCATCTTTGATTTTTAAAAATAAAGCACAATTTCTAGGAGTGACTAACTAATTACTAATACTAACCTGTTTAATATGTTTATTATAATATATTTTATTAAATCTTTATTATCTATATTTTTATTTATGTTTTCCTGTCCACTGTGCTTTTTGTTTCTACTGTGCAGCACTTTGGTTGTTGCTGTTTTAAGCGCTCTATAAATAAATTGTTTTGGTTGTAAATACATTTTGGACTGAATCTTCTCAGAGCTGCCACCTAGAGGACATGAGTGGAACTGCATCTAACGCTTTTATTCTCCTTCATGCACTTTCATGTTCCTACTTTATTTAACTGCTTAAAAGCCTGAAATAAAAACATGAAATTTAAATGATTTTTTATTTATTTAAACTCTTTCTGTGTCTTGTGTAAAAAAAGGCCAGTTTTTAGTTTAATTTTGAGAAAATATTTATTTTATAACAATTTTTGAAATAAATGTGTTCTCTATCAATTTTTTTTTTTTTTTTTTTGACAATTTCTTAAAAATTCCAGTCCTGAGTTTTGCGAAGACCCTGGACCACCAGACCCTTCAGATCCATGACGCCTTGTTCAGTCAAACTAACTTGTGTCTCTCGGCCTTCAAACATGGAGGACTTTCAATTTTTTTTAATTCAAATTATTATTTTCCTTTATATTTTTAAACTCTTTCAGTGACAAAATGTCTAATTTGTAAAGGTTTTTCACCTGTACTGACCAAAAAACACAAGAGAGCTGCAGGAGCATGGTCCACCTTCAGATAAACCAACGGGCGTCTGATTCTGCAGCCTGCATGCGAAGCATATTTTAAGTACCAAATGTTTATGTTTTGCTCTTTACAATATAAAGGCAGGGAACCACCTGGTCTAATATAAAAATAAAAAGTTTAGTAGTAATGCATTACGTATTTTATATGATAAATATGATTTTTTTTACAGTACTCTAATGGAGTGTAGTAAAGTTACTGTGAGGTTATGAGTGTTAGAAAAAAATCTGACATAAAAAAATAAGGATTTTTAGGCTTCCTCATAAATAATTCATGTTTATTGACGGCACCTAAATAAATAAATTAATTAATAAATGTGTAGCTGGTTTTTCCCTTAAAGCTGATTCCAGAGTTAAGAACTTTATGTTTGAGCAGCAGAAGAAAAGTCCTTCTTTAGCTCAATCTGTTTCTTAAGAGCATCTTTTTTCTTCCTTTGCATTAAAATAAAAATAAAAAATAGCAGTGTTTCCTAGTTTTTACTCATAGGACAGTAACTTCTTGCAGGAGTGGAGACAAAACATCTAGTCCGTCCATTTCCTGTCAAAACGTCTGTCGTGAAGCAGAAAAGCGACTCTTGGGGCACCGTGCGTTCAAACCTGAGGGTGACGATGATGGCGGACGGCTGCGCGCAGGCGGTGATGAGCGTGACGATGAAGAGGAAGATGAGGAAGGGGATGAGGGTGTTGCAGGTGCGGTCGCACTTCCCCGACACGGCGTAGCCGTTCTCGTTCAAGTAGGTCTTGACGATGACGAGCTGCAGCTGGTTGCTGCCCTGACTGCCGGACGGCGGCGTGATGACCTGCCGGCTCTGGACGCAGGCGCAGTCCGAGTAGTTCCGGACCTGAAGGGAAACGAAGACGCAGCCGGAGATTTACACACCGCGGACCCAACCTCCGATCGATCGTGTAAATAATGAGAATATGTCATCTTTAACAGGAACATGAGGAACATCAAGAACATGAGGAACATCAGGAACATGAGGAACATCAGGAACATGAGGAACATCAGGAACATGAGGAACATCAGGAACATGAGGAACATCCCTCAGACAGAAACTGGCCTGTGTTTTATTTTAACATTAAAATTAATCAGTTCTACTCGGCTGCATTTAAAATTACTTCAAAATATTTTCCCTGTAAGAACATTAAAATATATACAGTATATATATATATTTGAGCCTTTGAGTGCACATTTTAAAAGCTACAATAAAACTTTTCTACATTTCTTTAGGAGATATACCTTTAAAATAATAGTTTTAGCTCATCTGATGAAACAGAAAATATTTAAAGACATATCTAAAAAAGCTAAGTCTGGTCCTCTGGACATTCAAAGAACAAAACAAAACAAAGCAAAAAAAAAAAAAA
>JARVLU010045596.1:0-16221 GCA_031762415.1 Simpsonichthys santanae
TTGGCACCTCCACATCATTGCATTCAGTTTTTATTCACAATTTGTTTAGTGTCCCAACTTTTTTGGAATCTGGTTTGCAAATCGGGTGCAAATGGACAGTTACATGCACTAAAATAATTTTATTATCTTTAAAATATAAGTTTTACACAAGTGGATAGAAAATTGTTAGCTAAAGCTTTTTTGATGATGGCCTTTCTTGATGGTTTCACTATGTCACCAAAGACAAACATTGTTATTGTGTTGAGAGGATTCAGTCAAGGTTTCTCTGAAGGTCATTGTTACTAGTAGCTGTTTTCCTTCAACTGCATATGAAAAGTACTGAAGACGTGTACAGCGTGTCCCTTATGCGAGGCTGAGTCTCCCTCCCTCTGATACGATCATGAGGCCAGCATTGTGTCAGTTACAGTTTCAGCTAATCATCAGAAGCCACACGTTGCCACGCACATACACAAATGCCTTCACACAGAAGCAGCTGCAGACTGCAACACTCTTGTCAGCGCACACTTTACCCAGCTCCTGCCAAGCTCCCTGGGGCGTCACAAAGGGGCTTAATGGAGAGCTTTAAAGTGTCCTCTGTCGACCCTACCTGCCTCTGCAGTGTCTTGGTGATTGTTCCACTTTTTAAAATTACATTTCTAGCCTTTAGCGACACCAAATCCCACCACGTTCTAGTCTTCTGACTGCATTCAATATGAAAAGATGGCAAATGTCCTGAAAATACGCAAAATTACAAGCTTTGGGGTTAAATCTGAGCAGAGCTGAAGAGCAGGAGAAGCCGTAAACATATGTCAAGATCCCTCAGTATGACTTGTTCACATAGCACATTTCAGTTTCATATATTTAAACACAAGTTTGCACGTTTCCTGTTTTGCCTGTATCTGTTTCTCGTCTTTTTTTCACGTTTGCTGCTGAATTCATCCTCAGAATTATGTCAACAAGGTAGGAAGCAATCCAAATAAGTCTGCCTACAGTAACATTTACTGCTCAAACTCCTTCCACATGGATCAACATTTTTCTGTTGACGTGCATGTGTGTGTGCTGATAACTGTAAAGATAATTCACTCCTGATGCAGACACCTGTTCAGAAACAAGTTGTGTTGAGGAAAGCGAGTCATTTTGATGTTTCCACACACGTGTTCGCACTCCTGTTTGCTGTCACTGTGGATGGCAGATGGCAAAAAAAGGCAAGCAGAGATAACAAGATGCATCATGGGAACCACAAATAACAATTGTAGAACCACTTTGTTTATTCATTACGGTTAAACCTTACATATATAGATGAGTTTCAGTGGCTCTTGCTGGAATAATCTTTATTTTTGCTTGAATTTAAGTCACATTATTCACTCAGTGGATATTTTCTATGCGTGAATTGTCTTTTCTTTGCAATGGATGTTGAGTATTTCCCATTATCTGATGGTAGTACAGGTTAATTACAAATGCATAGTTTAAAAAAATAAAACTCAAACAAGTCTGATCTGTAATTTTAGCATCAGATCAGAATACAGTATGGTGTTTTGAGGTCTTGTTGAACCATAATAACATCAGTAATCCATTATCACAGCTCTGCACTGGTGTCTGGTGTCTCTCTGTCTCGTAATGGCTCATTCTGGAGTGAATGGAGTTTCTGAAACTATGAATTAACGGGAATAACGCACATAAAAAGCTTAAGGGATGGACAGAAAATGTATCATTGGTAACATTTTGTACAGAGAATACGAAAGAGCAGTTTTATCCAGAAATGACACCAGTGAGCTGCAAAACTGGCTAATTATTCATACTCATAGCCATTCAGGCGATTGACTGTATGTGTGTGTGTTCATTTATCTGTCTGTAAGCAAAATATCCCATGAACCATTGGGTGCATTTTGATTGAACTTAAGGAAATTACTGGATGTACATCTACAAATAATTAACTTGAAATTAACTTGATTCAAGATGGATGCTACAGCTTATTGACTTTAGCATACGCAAACATGGATATAACTCAGATAGTTGTATTAATACTGAGATAAAGTTGGATGTAGCTCAGAGTTGCAGTATCACTGTGTAAACTCCCAAGTGCTAATAGATCAGACAAGATCTTTGTTCAAAACGTTTTCTGTTTGAGTCAACCGTGTGTTTCAGGATTCTTATGACAGTTTCATTGTTTCCCCTTGAGATTGACGAGGATAAATCATTGAGCTGTTCAAAATGTAGTCACCAATACAGTACTGATATTGTCATTTTTATTTTTGTGCTGTGGTTGGCTTTTCCTGATTCATAAACAAGTATAAACCTTATTAGGTTTGGGCAAAGAATCGTGCCAGTTGCCTCAAGATGAAAACAGACTGCTTGGATTCACTAATGACTCCGCCTCATGCCTCACACACACAGAAACGTTGCTCAGAAGCACATGGAGAAAGTCACTTCATTTAGACGTCAGAGGCTTCACCGGGGCTCCTGCGAGGAAGATGGATAGACGAACCCCTCACTTCACTTGCCTTGCAGGGGAAACCCATTCAAAGGGCTTTTACAGCCAGGCTGCTCTCCAGCACCTCTGGATTATTAATTCAGACCGGGCTCAGCTGTTTGCACAGAACAGTACAGCAGGCATTGCACTAGCTGAAATTTGGCAACCTGTCTTGAACATACCGTACCTGTGGAGCGTGACACAGTTTCTTCTACTGTTTAAACACACGCTTCGGTCCACATCTCACCGGAAACGTACAGACATCTCTTGCAACGTTTGTGGTTGGTTCACTTCCCGAGTCAGAAAGCAGGACGTCTGAGTTCTTCATTCTTTGCCACTTTTGCAAAAGAGTCAAGTATATCGCCATCAAGGACAACACAACCTTAGCCAAATGCAAAATCCCCAAATATGAAAGTAAAAGCTGGTTTTAAATGTTCAACGCCTTTAATTTACAGTTAACCTTGACATATAGGACAGTTTTATATCATAAACTGCTGGCTATTGTTTAAAAAATTCATTTGTGATGACTTTATTGCAATGACTCTGCTTGTGAAATCATTTTACTCTTAAGTTTGTGTTCATCATGCTGTTAGTTAAGTAGCCCTGATGTCACCGCTCATGATCAGGTTAAATCTCATGTTGCATCCCTCTTGTGGTTGGTAAATCTTGCGCGTGACTCACAGGCATGCTTAGTCATATGAGAAAAATTAGCCTGCATCCACAGATCTGAACGCCTCAAAGAGTGACAAAGACTTTTTTGGATAGTTAGCTCACTCAGCTAACCTAAGCTAAAATAATTGTCTCATTTATATTTTCACTTCAAACTGCTTCAGATTAAAATGACTGGTCAAGCTTTTTTTAGGCAAGTTGGTGGTTTCAGCTTCTGTTGTGTGTTGATGAGAAAATCTTTTTCACATTAGGCTTAGCTCAGCGGTGGCGCTCAGTTTAGTATAATGAAGTTTTCAACATGACTTTTTTATATTAATATATCAGCTGGACTGAAGCCATCTAATTCATTCCACCTATGTTCCTGTACTCATGCAGAGCAAAAATATTCATGATTTGTTTTTTTTCTGCTTCTGCTACCTTAATGCTCACAGCCCTTTCCTGAGCTCATCTTGTCTCACTCCATCAAGATGCAAGTGGCACCATCTTGACCCTCAGGGGCCTCTAGGCAGTTCTGCTTCTGCTAGACCAAGCAGGGTCACAAGGAGAAATGGGGAGTCAGGAACCAAGGGAGCAGCAAATACAAAAAAATGAAAATATCTTTAAATCAGAAAAAGGTTGATCTGAAAGACTGGCCTTTATTATAATTTGTCTTCTTTTTGGTGTCGTATTGATGAGGAGGTGAAAGCTTATGGTTGCAAATTGGATTGAGTTGTGTAACTGTTCAGATGTTGACTATTGTTATAATTGGGGCAGTTCTTAAAGCACCTGCAGTTTGCATAAATGATAAAGCTCTAATTTTCATGAATATCTTGTTAGAGGGAAACTTTTTGTTATTCTTTTTTTTTTTTTTAATAAACCTGATTATGAATTATTTCCTGAAGTTCTGCCGAAACCTGTTAATCACCAAATCATTAAAAACAAGTGTGTCAAAGCAGGGAAACGGCTAAAACATGCAGGCTGGTGTCCCTCAGGGATCAGGGTTACTGAGATAAGCAACAATGCCAGTGGTCCAAAATATGTTTTTTTATTGTTTTTAGTTATTTCATATCAAACAGATGCTTGTTTGCATCCATTGTTTTGGTCAAAACATTTAAAGGCACTTGACTTTGAATAAGAACAGTCATGCTTTATTTATTTATTTATTGTTTTTTGCAAATACACAATGCACAGAGGCAATAATGTTTAGTAACGTCACTGCAAATCACTGAATCTGTTCAGACTGCAAAGCTGGTGTAGTCAGGTGATTTTCTTTTTTATTTCTTACCTCTGTCAAATGCTATGTATTCCTCTTCTTTCCTGTTTTCTTTGACTCTTGCATGTCCTGTGAAGTAGAGAACTTACCAATATCTATTTAACATGAAAGATAAGGAAGGACAGAGTTGACATTAAAGAGATGTGTGACAGGAAGAGTTGAAAGAATGGACAAGGGAGCTATAAAGTTGAACTAAAATGATAACAGTAAAATAGTATAAAGAAAATGATTGCTTCTCTTTAAAATTGATACATGTGCAAAAAATTGTGAATATGGAAAGACTGTTAAGAAAATGAGTGCTATAGAGCTGAAAAAGGTTTTAGAACAATTTAAAATGAGTAAAATGCATGGCAATGGAAGGAGTGGATGTCAATGAAGAAATGTGGGTGTGCAGGAGGAGGAGGTGTGAGGAAGGAGTGATGAGGCACAAAGGTGAAGGTTGTGTGAATGTCGAGAAGGGTTTTTTATGGGCGGGGTGGAGTTATAGAAAAGAAGGGGTCAGGAGGGCTACAAAGTGACAGGGTTGGATCATGCACATGAACTCAATATAACCTCGACTGATGCTATCTGACAACACATGACGTTATTTTAACTTGCTCAGATTATCACTGAGGTGGAGTGTAGCACTTCAGGACAAACTAATGATTGATTCAGGATGCTAGCTGCAGCTTCAGCTAAACCCCATCCTGTAAATGTTCTGTACAACTTTTAGTATTTTCTTATTTACATGTTGGATGTTCTGGCCTTAAAGAACTTTTGAAATAAGACGTGACCTAAAAACAAATGGAAACCTCTACAATCATCATGGATTTTAACCACAGCTCTATATTTTTATACTTTGTGTACCGTATTTTCCGCCGTACAAGTCGCACCGCCCCATAAGTCGCATCAGTCCAAATATGTCTAATAAAGTAGAAAAATCCATAAATATGTTGCTTCACATACAAGTCACATCTATTATGCTTCACCGCTGACGCGTCACATTGGTTACGCGTCTCAGCTGACAACCTGAAAATGTGGGCCGGTGTTGTTCCAAAAATCAATTGGGCAAATGGTGGCCGCGAGCATGCACAAGAGGACTTTAACAAGAATTTAACAAGATTAACACTTAAGAACAATTATTTGTTTGCTCATAATTATAGTAAAGATGTGTCTTAGTCTAACTTTTCCTTAACAAATGCACTTTGACAGTTAAATCAGCTGTATTTAAAAAGCCGATTCGCGGCCGCGGAAGTGTGCACGGGACGGCTCGCTATGTATTTATTCAAAATTAAACAAGATAAGCCCCTAAAAACAATTGTTTGCTTGACATTATAGTAAAGGTGGGTTTCAGTTGAACTTTTACTTAATAAACACACTTCAATGGTCAAACCAGCCGCATTTTGCCGGAACGGCAGAGCAAATTAAAACTGATTTGACTGTAGTTTCAAGCAAGCTGGACAAAGGTGGCCATCTATGGCAAGCTGATTGTGTCATTAATAGGCACTTTTACCTATTACATGATACAATGGCATGCCATATTACTCGAGTGCCATCTAGCGGCTTAAAATGTTAGTGTTCAATATTTTCAGTCAGAATGAATGAAAACGGTCATATCTCTGCCAAAAATTGGTTTATGAATATGGGCAAAACAATTCATAAATAAGTCGCTTCAGCGTATAAGTCACAGGGCATGCAAATTATACAAATAAAAAACCCTGCGACTTATGGTTCGAAAAATATGGTACTCTTCTTACAACAAAGAAAACAAGGGAAAAGTCCGTCAGCCATGCAGCTGTTAACAGGCTTTTTTTGCTGCTCTGTAACTCGTTTACGTCCTCAGATTGTTGCCATGTCTCAGAATACTCAACTCAGTTTTGGACTAACAATTTTACAAAGAAAACCTCATAAGATCCCAGTTGATACGCACAACCACTTGACTCCTGTTCTGATTGTCCACTCTCAGATGTATGTTCCCAAGGCACATGTTCCCACATAAACGCAGGTAGAGGTTATGCAGGCAGACTATCCATTTCTTTTTATGATTTTAATAAATTACTTTAGATTTTTGTAAATTTAAACCTCTCATATTTTCATTTTAAGAGGTATAATGATTGTTAGCAAGGCTTCCATTCACATTTAAGATGTTCTCCTGACTCCTGCAGACACCCTGACATTGTGCATGATTGCATGCAGCGTACAGGATGTTGGCCAGCACTGTGTACCACTGGGGCACTGTCTGCAGCTGCTGTTGCTGCTAATTTTAGAGATTACATCACCAGTACTAAGAAGACAACCTCGTTGATCTCCCGCTCTATATTTCTATTTGCTTCTTCACTTCTTCAGGTGCTCTTCGGGAATTTTCCGCCGTCTGACTTTCATCTTCCTTGTCTCCATTTGGGCCTTTGCTTCAGAACATCTGCCCCTAAAACTGGGAGGACATTATGAATGAAAAATGTCTTGAAGCTTTCAGAAGTCCATCTCATCTACGGGGTTTCAGTTAAGATAAGAGAAGCAAAGGATCTGTAAGGGTAGAAGTAAATAAGCTACATAAAACCCCAACATATATCCTGAAGCTGAACAAAGCCTTTACTCTTTCTGCCTTACCCCCTTTTTCACCTTGTCAAATCCCACTGGCAGTTCTTTTCCTCCTCATCCCAACCCCCCATCGCTGTCTTTTGTCTAAATTTTTCATCCATGCATCTCCTCCTCTCACTTTCTCTCCTGAGTACTTGTCTCTGTCTTCTCTTGTTTACTTTTAATTTGTATTTCCCTGGTCTTGGCCCTCTGGGTTTGTCTCACTCTGCATGATGCTGTTTATCCATTCTGTTCATCACATCAGACACTACTTATCTAGAAACTGTGATGAAACTACATATTGCATTCACAGCACAGTTGATGATGTGCGAGATGGACCAGAGGTGTTGGTTTATTACCTGTTCTATCGTTTTATTCCTTTAGTTGGGTCTGAAAGCGGTCCCTGCTGAGAGCAGTAGGAAAAGGAAGGGCCGGTTTATATAGCAGGAATTCCTGTCCTGTTCTTCAGACAGAAACACGCAAACATGCTGAATGTTCACATTTAAACATGAGAGAACGGTTACAGTCAGTTGTTTTAAACTCATCAATCCTTTTTTGTGTGTGTGTGTGTGTGTGTGTGTTTTAGGCTTCTTGCATTAACCGTATTATTTAAGTGAAGCTTCATTAAACATAACAATCACAAACACGCTTTTTTTCACTATAAAACACTAAACGCTGTCTAGAAAATGTGCAGATATGTCAATGCAGATTTTTTTTTATTTTTATGTTTTTGCTGTTGAGGTTCACATGTGCTGAAGGATGGGATTTTTTGCAGATGTGCTCTTACAGCTGGAATATTATAGACTAGCAACAGAAGGAAGAACATCTGCGTTCTTTCATTCAGTGCAATGTTTTTGACTCAATTTCAAAAGAAAAAAAAATGCTGCTGAAACTAGCAGATGAATCAAAGTAGCTGATATAAAAATCTTATTGCTTTAATTTAATTTCTATCGGATTTTCCTTCAGTTTTGTCCAAAACTATTCCTTGTTTTGGTTCTTTCTATGACACACAACTGGATGATTGATGGATGAGCCACACAAGTGGCATGGATTGTTTATTTAAAATAAATTATTTAAAATTATTTAGCACATGCTAAATCATTAGGTGCAGGGAGAAGCTCCTGCCTGCAGCCTGTCATGATCTCCGTGCTCTGCCACCTGCGGCTCGTTAACCCTTTAATGTACAGCTGCACCGATTGACTTTTGTCTTCCAATTCAAAATATGTCACATCGTACCATCGTCATAGTAACAAAATATAAAAGTGTTAAAAGTACATTTTAATTATTTTAGAACTTCTATGTTCAGTTATTACTGTGTAATTGATCAAGAAGTACATTTCTGCTCCGTGCTGCAGAGCTGCGTGAAGGGTTAACACTTTGATGTTCTGCTGCGCTTCTCTTCTCCACAATTTAAATTTAAAAACTGTAATATTTTAAATAAACAATCCATGCTGCATGGATTGTTTATTTAAAATATTACAGTTTTTAAATTTAAATAGTTTATTTATATAGAAGGAGGGAGATTGGGAGGTGATGAGTGTGATTGCAGTGGAGAAGTGGGCTGGCAGAGAGCGGCGGGTGGCAGAGAGCTGAGATCATGACACGCTGTGCTCTTTTAGAGCGTTTATAAAGTTTAGAAACATCGTTTAGAATGTTGCAAGCATGTGGGCAGGGTTTTATAAAGCCTTTATATATACCCATATAAATACTGAATCGTGGGGTGGGTGGGCGTGGTCCCAAACCCCCTGCAATAAACAAGGGACTACTGTATACTGTATTTTTTGGACTACAAGGTGCACTTAAAATCCTTTTAATTTTTTCAAAAATCGACAGTGAGCCTTATAATCTGGTGCCCATTATGTATTAATTCTGGTTGTGCTCACTGACCTCGGATCGATTTTATGTGGTACAACTGATCAATGTTGAGAGTTACTGTGAATGAGTTGAATAAAGTTTGCCTTATCCGACTGTTTTATTTCGCTTAATGCGCCTTATAATCCGAAATACACGGTATATCTATTTCTGTTTGTGTAGTCCTGTAGTCAATGCAGCACTTCTAGATTGTGTTTGTGACCAAATGTTGTTTCAAGCCCCAAACAAACTGGGGTGTGTGACGCTGCTTCTTACACAGTGTGGGTTGTATTGATGGGTCACAGTGTCTGACCATAAACAAGTCACTGCTGTTTGAGGTAACAGTCGTGCACTTCTTGTGTGTTTGTGTCTGCATGTGCTGTGGAGCAGCAGAGATTTTAGCAAGCTGACTCTGATTATCCTGACAGAACTGATTAGATGTGAGCTGTACTCACACACGCACTCACACACTCCATCTCACTTGTCTATGGCAACATGAATGTATAGAAATGAGTGTGTGTGGAGTCCCATGAGGCCAATGTTCCCTGTAGCATCAGGCTGGATGACAAGTGAGGAACCCCCACCCCAAGTATTCACACAAGACGAGCATTCGTTCACACAGGATGTGATGCGTCTGGCCAGATCAAGCTGCAGCATGCGACTGTCGACACACCGTTTCCTTTCTCTTATTTTCTTGAGACTTGACAATTTATTCTAAAAAAGTTTTTTCTTATCTTTTAGGGGCAAAATTGATGTGCACATTAGCACTTATTTTTCATTTTTACATACAGTCTTCACCTCCCCCTTCTTTCTTTCCAAACTTTTCAGACCAGCCTCAGTATTGTTTTTCTCACCTCATTTTTTTTTCAGGTTTATGCATTAAAAAAAATAAAAAATCACCTCACTTCACCCCACATGCTCACAAACACAGCAGCAGACAGACTGTTCCAGGAAGTGCTTCCTGTGTGACGTGTTTCCTGCGCCGTGTTTTGCACACAGACTCCACGTCGTCGTGTTCTGTTTCTCAAAACGCTCCTGAGTGAAACTGATAAACTCTGATATTCATCAGGTCAGAAGCACAGGATGAGTCACGTTGAGGCCACATCATGCAGGGCTCTTCTCATCAGTGCATTACTTTTGGCTGTTGTGAAAAATTCCCTTCTGTTTACTTAGAAAAGGAAAAAGGTTGATAGATAACATATCTAAAATTTCTCTAAAGGCTTGTGGTATTAATACACATTTGTCAAATTTCTCTGGTATTTTGTGAACTTTTGTTTTTAATATTTTTTTTGTTTGTTTTTTTAGTTCCCTGTAGCTCTTTTTTTTATTTCCTTTCAAAAATCAAACAGACTACTCTATATGCAGGTTTATTTGTTAATATTGTGGGTCATTTTGGGATATGGAATATACAAATTGATGATCTCTTCAAATATATTATCTCTGCCCATTATTATTATTTTTGGCCATTTATTTTTTATATCAGTGTAAAATGAGGGTTTACCTTCTTTCAAGCGTCTTTGTTGTCATTTACATCACATGTGGTACATGAGCTGGGATGAAACTGTGTAGTCAAGGTCCCAGTTACACTCATAAATAGCAACAATGTAAAGTATATAAAGAAACAGTGTACAAGGATCTAAGATATAAACACTAATAATGTACAGTAATATAATATGGGTGTATTAAACAGCAGCCAGAACATGAGTCTGTTGTGAGCAGAGAAGTATGAATATGTCAGCTTAAGGTAAGTAATCAGCAGTACAGCCAAAGTCACTTATCATTAATTAAAGTGGCATTTCAGTAGTTCAGGATTCACGAGTCTAACAGCCTCAGGGTAGAAGCTGTTCCTCAGTCTGGTGGTTTGACACTTAATGCTCCTCAACCTCCTTCCTGAGGGCAGCAGGCCAAAAGGTGTGTGTGATGAGTGAGTGGGGTCCTTCATGATGCAGGTGGCCCTCTTCCTGCATCTACAGGTGTAGATGTCTGTGATGGTGGGGAGGCTGACTCCAACACCTGTGCAGCCCCCATGCCACACGTTGATGCTGGAGCACAGGATGCTCTCCACTGCACACCTGTAGAAGGGGAAGTTTGTTTATTACAATATTCTGTTGAAGTTATGATAGCACACTTTTTTTTTTTATCAGCAGTCATTCTGTCATTTGTTAAACCAGAAATATTAAGACTGTTTTGGGGAGTTATTTTTCTGTTTGCAGGCACATTAAACCTTGACCATTGTCCTTTGTCAGTTGTTGACAATGAGAAATGTGATGAAAAGTTTTGATTGGAACCTCACTGTTTTTTTTTTTCCTACTTTTTGCTCAGAAGTCTTCATCTGAACCTTTGAATGTGAGGAAAGCCTGATTATCTGAAACTGTCACCCAAGTTGTGCACAGCTTTAGGGGGAGGGGCTTCTTGCAAACCCTCTAGTTCTCTCCTAAAGATGCCTCAGAATTGTATATTTTTAATCCAGCTGATATCCTTTGAAATTTCTTTGAGAAATGCAGCAGAAGCTGCAGCCATGTGTATGTGTGTGTGTGTGTGTATATTAAGGCTGTGGCTTTGATGCCAAGGAAATGATCTCGAGCTGTGCATACATATATGCAAAAGGGAAAAAGCTGCAGCTGGTGCACTTAGACACATTATGAGCACGGCCTTTCCCGTCCTGAAACACACATATATTTTATACACTCCCTGACGAAGCCATCCATTAGGACTGAAGTCTTTAATCTATTCAGTGATGGGTAATTTCATTCATGCGGACCAGTAGGGTTTAATGGGTTTTGTGTGTGTGTGTGTGTGTGTGTGTTTTTGTATGAGTATGGGGACAGGTTTGCTTTATCTTCTTGCGCCTTTTGGTTTTTCTCTTTCTGTGTATCCAGTTATCTGTTTCTGTGTTTCTCTTTTTCTCTTGTGTACATAGCGCTCCTCCGAAGGCAGGGCTCCATGTGCTTGCGTCTGATTGGCTGCAGAGTAAAAAGGTGATGTCATTCTTAGTCGGGAGGTGCGTTGCTCTTCGTATGCGCCGAGGAGAGAGGATTGAGGGTAGAGATCCTGATTCAGAGCAGCAAACGGAGTAAAAATAGTAGCATGCAAGAGATAATGAGGAGGATATTATAGAAGGACATGCATGGGAAATATTTTAGTCTACACAAACACTATGGTTTTAGAAAAAGAGAAGACAAACACAATGAGGATTTACTGAAGATGATATGATCGATTCTATTTAAATCAGCTCTCCTACTCTAATTGATAATCGTCATTTCAAATAGTCGGGCTTTGAATTTGTTCCTCCTCCTCTATGTCATCTTTTTTGTCTCAGAGTCATAAAAGCTGCAATCTACATGACGGAGGAAGCAGTGGTGCAGCATGGTGCGGGAAGAGCAGGAAAAAGAATCTGACGCTTTGCAATAAAATCTGCAGTGCAACATAAAATCTGTTGAAATCTTGATACTAATAGCAACAAAATGTTCTGTTTTGATGGGATTGCAACCCTGGTTGGATCACTTAACTCATATTACGTTTTATAACCTGCACTGTGTACTTTTAAGTGCTGTCAGAAGATCAGCTGAAGGACACGGCACCTTTCACGATGCCGCCATGTGTTGCTCAAATGCTTTTGAAAAAGTTTGCACAAACTGAGCTGCACTAAGACCGATGTAGAAAACCTCTATAAAAAGATTTGGAAAGACCATTTATTAAGAAAGTAAGTTCCCTAGAAACAAAAAAAGACGACTTAAATTAGATTAATCCACTTAATTTTAAATTAAGTTATTTTGTATTTAATCTAATAAATGAAGCAACCTGGACTTTGTGAGAGTTACAATAGACAAAGCTCCCTGAATGGGAATGGAAGTCCAGTTGTTGCTTTAATCATTATTGTATGTTTTTTTTTTTTCAGTTTACCATGTCCTGGACGACTGATAATCTAAACCAGCATCTCGTTTAAACGGGAAGGCCAATAAACCAGTGTCTCCACATCTTAAATGTCCGTCCAACTTTCTGCAGCAGATTTCCACATCTGGTGCTCTGAGGGGGAGAAACCTGACTCAGGATTATTTGTAGTTCTTGTCAACCCCATGTCTGCTTCAAACCATTGGCAGCTACAGCCCAACATATTTTTATTAGCTGATGATTTGTCCATGAACGCTCTGCATTGTGTGTGGTTGTAGTTTTGTTTCTGTATGTCAGATTCCATCTCGTGTGTTGCAAATCTTCCAGAGCAGAGTTCATCCTGCATCATAGCAGCAGCATCTGTCCTTGTATCTCATAGAGGGCTCTATGATTTATCCCCCGCCTCCTTGTTTTTTATAATTTATGCTTCATGCTCACAAAGGGGAGGGAACTGCTTCGATATACTGGGCTTTATGTTACCAGCAGATCAATAAAGATGTTCCCTCGCTGTCCTCTGTATCTCTGTCTCTCCCATTCTTCCCACTCTGTCCATCTGCATCTGCTCAGCAGCCAATCCACTTAATGCAGTTTCAACGCTGCTCTGCCTCATTTGAGCCACCTCCCCGAGCCGCGCTCTTCTTTCCCGCCCTCTCTCGCTGCACAGGTGATGTCATTCTTTTTCAGCTGGATTCCCCTCCCTTCTCCTTTCTCGCTCCCGCTCTCCCCTGTCCCTCCTATTAGCGGCTGGATCTCCACAGTGCAGCATCCGTCCACGGTAGCTTACCTTCACGGTTGGGAGGGGGGAGAAGGAATGCCGGCGTGAGGTGCGAGCGCTAACTTAGGGATGAGACCCTAACGCTGCAGGATCTCTGCCCCTTTGCCATGGAGCTGAGCTGCAGGAGCTTTATGAAGAGATAAAGAGTTGCAAACATACAGAGTGGGTGCATGAGGAACTACAAACAGACGTAGCTCTCTGGCAGCTGAAGAGGACTGTTCAGATGACTTGAAGCCACACAAGAAGCTTCATCTCTCGGGGCTGCAGCAGACATGCCTCCATTTTTATTTATTTTTTTTTAAATATTGACTTTTAAGCAGAGGAATTTTGGGCTGTTTGCTGAAGCGAATCGTCAAGAGGACAAATTTGAGTCAACAAGCTTTTCAGTGAACTTTAATCGGATTAACTCAACTTTTATGCCAAGCTTCACTTTTCTAAACGTGCATTTTTTTTCTGGATGCAGTTGTATATTTTTTGCACAGTTTTTCTTCTTGAGTAGTGTTTTTGGATTTGTTGTTTAAGGAGAGAACAAAAAGCTTTATTTGATTGGATCTGTCTCGACTGAAAGCCTCCTCTCCTATTGACATGTTGCAGTTGCTAAGCTGATTTTTCTCTTTTTGCACCTAATTAATACAGGATTTATTTTTTTTCTTCCCCCAAACAAGCTTCTAGAAGAATTCTCCACTTGCAGCAAAGAGAGTTGCATCAGCCGTCACCCTCCTTTCTCTCATTAATTTTATTTTTTTATCATTTCTTGCCGAACAAGAGGAAACTTCCCCTCTCTGGCACCCTCCCTCCTGTGGAAATGGCTTTCCTGGTCCGTTGCTATGCCAACTGCTTGCAGCCGTGGTCCTCCAAAGTAAGCGATGTCGTAATCCCTTTTTTCTGGCCAGTTCTTCTGGTGGCAGGATACCGCCACCTCTGTGCGTGCATGTGTGTGTGTGTGTCTGTGTATGCTTATCAAGAGAAAAAGGGCGGGGATCAGAGAAAATGATCTTTATTCATGTCCATGTTGCATGTATTAATTTAGTTTAAAGACAAATGCATGACTGGTTTTGTGCAGAAGTCATTTGCAGAATCTTTACTGTCTGAGGAGATCAATTTAAACATGAGATAAACCACATTAATAAAATAAAATCTTATTGCTAGTCAATATTCTGCATGTCAATAAAGAGCGGTTATGTCTTGTTAAAGTAGATTTTCTTGGCTGTGCACTGTTTTATTAATCTCAGCAGCTACACCTTCCATTCTCCAACTCTCCACAGCGATTTAAATGTTTCCAAAAATAATATTTGGAAGGCTCAGTGCTCCTGTTGCTGTAAATTCTGCCTTTTTTTTTGTTTTCCACGTTACCAGCCATGGGCTTAAATATGTTTAAACCCTGCAGATGAGGTCACAAACCACAGATTAACTGTTAGGCTATATATTTAATCCATCTGATCTGCCTTTTGGCTCCCAGTAGTTGAAAGTGAACTGGTAATGATGTATCCATGTGTATAATTAACAGTTTGATGACCTAGTTTCAGTTTCTCAAAATAATCTTTCAGAATTACTGTATCCTCCGGTGAACCTTGTTGCTTGCATCCTTTATTTTTATTTATTTATGTATTTTGTTAGGATTTCCTATCTTCTTTTTTTTTTGTTTGTTTAAATGATTAAAGCTAACAGTTCTTGCAACATGAGTTTGTCTTGGATCCTGCATGTCTGTCACTCGGGGAGCATCTGTCTGGGTGCTGAAAGCCTCAGAGATGTTTGTCTTTTTATGTGTGTGTGTGTCGTTGTGTGTGCTTCAAGTAGAATAAGTACTAATGAAGTCCCTGAAGAAGAAATGAGTTAAAAGAGTAAGATGTTCAGTCTAATATGAAACATAGTAAATAAGTCCTAAATGTGGTATCTGACTGGCGCTGTCCCTCAACTGAGATCCAAATCATGCATAAAGCTCATTTTTCAAGAGATACTTTATAAAAGCTGTGCTCATTTCTTTTACTTTAAAAGGAAATACAGTAGTTTCATAATGAACTTCACATTGATTTGTGTTGTATATGCCGTCTTTATTACCGGTACCTATGAGAGAGCCAATCACTTGATCATGACGGATTTCAACAATCTACTGCCAAATTATTTATGTTGTTCATTATAAAAGCTGATATCACTATAAGCAGACATTTTGTTTACTCCTCTGGTGGGCTTCTGAAGGGTTTAGTAGCATTATTGATTATTTAATAATCAGGACGCAGAGGTTAGAGGAGGTGGGCATGCGGTTGGAAGGTCGCTGGCTCAACTCCCCAAACTGACAACATTAAAACGTGGGGGAAAGGTGAAACAACCACACCTCCCTCCACCCTCATTTGCCCCACTCTGAGCCCTTGAGCAAGGCCCTTAACCCCCACCATCTGCTCCCCCAGGCGCCCTAGCTGGCAGCTCTCTGCTCCACACAGAGGGCTGTGGTAGCTCAGTGGTCTGTGGTTGAGTCAGGAAGGAGATCCGGTGTATAAACAAAATGCCAAGTCTTCCAGTGACTTGGTTCACTGTGGTTACACCTGAAGAAGGGAGCAGCTGAATGAAAAAAATAAAAAAATAAAAGCTTCTTAATTTTATTTATTGAATTCTTTACAAACGCAGACGTAACTAAGAAAATGCTGAAGAACATAAGCAGACCAAATGATAAAGAGATCTCAGGTCATGATTTGCTCTTCCTGTACAACACTGTGTGTGTTGTGAATGACTCTCAGCTACTACCATGTCCAATGTCCAGCATTTCTCTTTATCGGACACTGG
>JARVLU010045649.1:0-18872 GCA_031762415.1 Simpsonichthys santanae
CTTCTGTTATTTAGATTGAAAAAGTCTGCACAAAATATAGATCAACAAAAACCACCACAAAAACTAAAGTGAAGGTGTAGTTTCCCAAAATAACTAAATAAAATGAAGCTTAAGATCTGTTGAGCATAAATGTAACCTACAACAAAATATATGTTGCCTTTAAATGAGCTGTAACTTCCAAAACTTGTGACAAGGTGATCAGCTGATCCTGAAGCTTGTTGGTGTTTCAGCTTCATCTGTTCCTGCAGGAATGATTCATTTCTCTGATGTTCTGTCTTTGATCACCTGCCTCTTTTCTTGGTCCATGGACTATGGAACACAAGAGACAGACCTGTGCGTGTTTGTACTTTACTGGCAGCTGAGCTGCACCCGCACTGGCAGCCCAGAGCGGGGCGTTAACCCCCAACATCTGCTCCCCTGGGCACCGTTGATGGCAGCCCTCTGCTCCATACATGGTGGCCGCGGTAGCTCGGTGGTCTGTGGTTGTGTTAGGAAGGGCATCCAGTGAAAAAACAACAGCCAAATCTTTGTGCTAGTTGTGGTGCCTCCCGAAGATGAGAGCAACCAAAAGAAGAAAAAAATATGTTGTTTTTTGTAAAAGTGACAAAGGAGTTAAGAAACTGTGTGCTGCAGCTCAGACAATAAAGCCTCCCCAGCCCTTTACCCTGAAACAAACCACAGTATAAACTTAAACACTGCTGTGCTTTGTGAGATAAATGTGAGAAGGTTCATGACATTACTGAAGCAGTGGTATCAAGCCTACAGGACTTGCTGTTATACTGTTAACGTGGTGCCTTGGATTTGGTGAGCACAATAAAAATCTGTTGATTTGATGTTTTTTTTTTTAAAGAATAAATTAGCCTTTTGTTATGTTTGTTCAGTATTGTTGCCATTTACATTTTAATTGCACAGTTCCAAGTCTTTTTTTTTTGTTATGTAGGATAAAAACATTATTTTATTCAATATGAGGAGTCTTTATTACTGTATATGTCAAAAGTTTATTTATTTATTTATTTATTTTAGCTTTTTTTTCTTATGTATATCTAGAGCTACATGTTAACAAAAGTGCCTGAAGGATATTTGGGACTTTCTTTTTCTTCCAAAATTACTTTTTAGGAAGGGGAAAAAATAAAAAATAAATAAATAAAAATTAGGATATATATCATATATTACCATTCAGCTAAAAAATATTGAGATATTATTTTTGGTCCATATTGCTCAGCCCTAACAAACATTTATTTTCTTCATCATGTCTTTATTGTGCAAATATTGTCAATTTTAAAAGTGATCTATTATGAGTTATTGCTATTGACCCTAAAATTCCATTTACGGTACCTTTTTTAAAATCACGCTGCTTTGAAGCAGAGGACCAATGAGAGACGTGGCAAACAACACCTTCTTTGTGCACCTGCTTGTCCACGTGAAATCTCTGCAAACTGAACACCCACTCATACACAAAAATAAAAAAGGTATCTTGTGGAGTTATAGTTTAAATGACTGACATGTGCAGTGTCCACAGCAACCTCTGAGAACTCATATATACAAACTGCTGCGTGTGAAACAACCTCTTAGCATACAAACAAGCAGAATAAACTGATTAATAACAACTCCAAGCACATGCAGGAATTTGATAGTGATTCAGTTTCATTGGTGCCATTCATGTCAAAAACTGCATGCAAATAAAACAATTTATGTGCAAGACAAAATAAATGTTTACACAATGCGTTCATTTTAAAACTAGCATATTATGTAAAGAGCTGAGTGACAGTGAACAGGCAGCATGCCAACACACTATAAGCCCACCATTCTGCCAATTCCACAGCCAAAGCAGAGCAGGACACTGCTGCAGTCCTGGCGGTTTGCTGGCCCCAACATGGCCAGACTCTCCCACACCACTCTGATCTGAAAATGCAGTAGCTTTAATCCAGTTTCCCCGTTTCCCTGGGCACACCTCACTATGGAACAAGAAGGAAGAGGAGGTGAAGAAAAGGAACATGACAACCTTTTCAAGTGAATGAAAACATATACAAGAAGCAGTCAGACAAAGCAAAAGTAATATTTGCTTCAAAGCAATTAGATGAGGAACAGAAACTAGATGTTCTTTAAAGCGGAAGAAACAGAAAAAGGAGTACAGTAATTCTTCGACTGAGCGATGCAGCGTCTGCTAATAATCAAGCTGTCTGCTTTCACACAAACACTAAAATACAGCCACTCATATATGCACTCCGCCCTTTCTACACCCATAAAACAAAAGACCACATACCCTGATATGTGAAACCATTTCATCACGTCTGTGCTTCTGTCCAGCATCCATCACTGAGCAAGCATCCAAGACAGTGTGCACTTGCATTGAGAAGAGTGAAAGTGGAGTAAAAACAGTGTGTGCATGCATGGATGGATGCAAAAGAGAAAAGACGAGCGCTATCTGAAGCCGTTTGTGTAATAAACTAATGAAGTACTGAAAAGGTGGGCGAGTGAAGCAGCCTACTGTGTATTATGACACAGCAAAAGAGAGAGACAGCGTGTACGAGTGGGAGGCAAGGAGCAACATTTGTCTGGATTCTATACTTTATCATTTTTTTCTGAATGACTCTTGATTTGCCCTTCTAACTTTATTTTGCCATTATCTCCCTGATCTGGGCCAACAACACTGTTCACTCTTGACACAATTAAACTAAATAGAAGGGGAAAAAAAAACAAAAAACAAGAACTATTCAAGTAATTTCCTCCATCTTCACATATACCATCCCTATAATTTTCCTAAGCAAGTGTTTCATCAGTATGAAGAAGAGTTTTTAACCTTTGTTTTGAAAAAACAAAACAACAAACAAAAAATTATGCAATATTGATCAAGAGCAGTCCTTAACATCAACACATTTAGCACCACTTTACTCACCACCAACACAAACACGCCCACATATAAAAGCACAAATGAACTTGCACAAAAAACGTTTTTCCCAAAGCAACTTCACGTTGTAATACATATAGAAATGGAAATTGTCTGCATTTGCAAAGCTGCAACTAATGGGTTTTTAAAAGTACACTAATGACATGTTCAACCCATATTAAAACCCATGTGCAGCTGCTAATGACAGTAACCTGCCTGAACCTAGTAATGTAAGAGAATACTAAAAATGCATGGCAATGCAAGGCAACAAGTGATCATTAATGATTACAACTGTCATTAAATCTTGCAATTGCATTTTTAAAGGGTGTTTTATTTATATAAATATAAATTTTTTTATGACAGAATATTTCAAGATTATGAATTGGACAATCAAAACAAATAAATGCTCACATTAATATAAGCAGCAAAGAGTGTGTTTCATCAAAGTAGAAGACAAGTTAGACAACTCAACTTTGGTCCTGCAGCTTAAATTTAAAACAAACATGCAATTTGTGAACTTGCCTGATGCAAATGCCTCTGTCCATTTGGGAGCAGCGTAGACACAGTACCTACAGGAACGCTGCAGTAACTTGTCTGAGGTTACTGCAGGTCATGATTCAGGCATAACCCTGAAAAATGTCACACTGTTGTTTATGAACCAGTGTGTGTGTGTTGCATGGATCACAGTTTTTAATTTTTACTTTCTATGAATCCCACTATAGGAGGGTGGCCTGTTCTGTCAACAGAACCAATAACCCAACAGAATTCTGACTACAACCTCCCCCAAACCCAGACCTAGCATAGTATTGCAACGCTCTGCTAACCCCCCTGTCGACAGCCATTACAAAACGTAACTTTCAACATTTGACTTAATGCTGCATGATCAATCTAACGAGGTTAAGTCAGGTCCTCTGGACGGATTATTTGTTGAAAACAAAGAATCTGGCTTAACCTCGTTAGATTTAACTACCTGGATTATTGAGCTTGCATCATGACACAAACGATCAGTGTTTCCCCACCTTTATCCAAGGTGGGTGTCCCGTCAACAGAAGTGAGTGCACCAAATCACACCCCCCCCCCCCCCCACACACACACACACACTTCTGGATGGGGAGTGGAGATTGTAGCAGCTCAGCTCAGAATCCAAACCACACACAATACAAACACAGCTCCACTAGCCCACGTCTGATGTGACATTATTTTTGACATAAGTCTGATATTTTTCACATAAAATGAGACTGAGATAAACTGTAGGTGAAACACTAGAATAAAAACTCTACATAGTTGTTACAAATTACCTCAGCCACATGTGGTAAACCATACATAAAGGAAACAAATTTATGTCATGTGATCTTCATGTATAATATTGTAAGAAGCAAAGACGATGCATAGCAACAAGTAATTCTAGCTGGATAGACCCTTAACACAAAAGCTCATCAAAGCTAGACTCATGAAAACACCCATGTCTCACAGAAAAAAAATAAAACTAAAAACCCTGCTATATGAAACATGTTCAATCTGCTTTACCTACTCATCTTGGAATCCATACATCATTAGAGTTCATTCCACAGAGCAGCGTTATTTAGTGATTGGGGATATCCCCACTCACTAAGTGGGATACTCCCACTTAGTGTCTCATCTAAGTGAGACTAAACATCTCACTCAGATTCTTCTCATTCCCAAAGTACCAAACTCTGTATGTGTGCTGGAATGATTGAACGTCACACCCTGTTCGCAGAACAAGAAGTACAAAACTCCATATCAGATGTGAGGGTGCAAACTGACCACCAATTCAACTTTAACACCAGAAGTATTAGAATAATGCATCCAAACGGATGGAAGTGATGGTTAGATGATGATTACTGTAAAATGCAACATGATTTTGTTAATATGCGGCTCTTTCCTAAACTGTGTTTTGTGACAGTTGCAATAAATTAAGACAATGTTAGGTGCTACAGGGTCCCATAGCCTGTGGTCTGTAGCTAAATGTGAAGGGGAACAGGGCAGCAAGTAACAAAGCTGAGGCAAAAAATGTTGATGCAGGCATCCAGAAATTAAAACATTGAACATTATTCAGCTGTTTTAAATGTTAAAATAACATTCACACAATATCCATGAACAGTTTTTAGTCAGTTTTTTTAATACAAGATTGACTGTAAGAGTGATAAAAATGTGTGATTGCTGAACAGTTTTATGAAAACAATGAGGAGTGAGCTAACATTAACTTACGTGATAAACTAAGTCAAGACAGTTAAACATCACCCAAAGGAATGAATTGGATTCAGGAACTGAGTGGCCTTGTGGTCTGTAATGAACTTATTGTAGAGGTTCAACACAACAACATCTCAATGAAATGTAAACAAACTAAAAAGCAAACATATATGCAACAACAACAAAAAATACTCACCTTGTGTAGTTCTATTGACTCGATCCACTGAAGTCTGTGCTCAGGATCCTCTGCTCTGAGGTACCAAACACTGTCGTTCACGCTGATGTCAAAACGACACTCATCAAACTCGTGAGGCTGCAGAGAGAGAGAGAGAGAGATGGCGGTTAATGAATAGATATCAAGCAAAGTTTCAGGAAAAATAAAAAACCAAAAAAAAAAAAAAAAACAAAAAAAAAAATCTACATACTGTATATCAGAATATCAAAATACAGAAATCTAAAAACTTTCCCACTACCTCTGTGAAATTACTGAAAAGCAGAGCAAAACACAGTTTCAAGAGGTCTTTGTCTTCAACGCTGAATAGCAATGACACATTCTAGAAGCACATGGACTCAATCAGTCACAGAAAACCACATGTCCCACAATAAACAGAAAACTCAAATGAAAATTGATGTCTTGTGTCTGCTGTCCCACCCCTAAATGACTGGAGTAGAGTAGTGAGAAAACAAAATATAACATGGAACCTTGTGCAGGATTTGCATGACCTTTCCTTCCACTCCAGGGAGGAATCCTTCAACTATTAAACTCTCCCACTCTACAACGCACCCCACCCAGCTCCACTCGCTGACCGCCTCAGGCATTTGAACACGTGCAATAAAAAATTCACTCGTTTCCTCTCAGATTGGAATTTGCTCACTGCACTCAGCTGACAGGAGAGCTGCTCTGCAAAAGTTCACAAAACAAAACAACACAGCTATCTTGAGTTGCCCAGGTTTTCAGCAGAGTTCCTCTTCAGGATCATTAAGCATACCTCTGCTCTGTCAGCTGACCAAACCTTACATTGTCCAAGCTTAATTTAATTTGCTGAATTATGCTCATGTGCTGCCTTATTTGCAGCCACTGACGACAGAGAAATTAAATTCTGGCTTGCAGTTCTCAGTCTGCATAACTATGTGCAACATGTTGTTCCACTTGCACACTGATAGTACATTTCACAAGTTGAATTTGGTAAATGCAAGCTGGGTGAATAGTTCCTTAGCTTCCTTAATTCTAAAAGCTTTTATTATAGAGGCTGGTGTGACAATAATGCATTCTGCTTTAAAAAAGAAAACCCAAACAGGACAAATCTTTCACAAACGCAATGGTAAGATCAAGTGCATCCAGCATTACAGTTACTGGTTAGAGAACAGTATTATCTATCTTACTGTGCTGTGTCAGACACGGATCATAAACCTCTGCTTTGCAATCAAGTTTATGGCTCGATCGTGCAGACTGGAACATTTTTCTTCCCACTGCTGCAATCGGCTTCATTTTATGTATGACACTGAAATCTTTAGTGCAAGCACAAAAGAGGTTTTAAACTAGTGTCAGAAAAATCGTAGCATTTTTCTCCCTCCTACACTCCCACATCTCTTGAAACTGGAGTGTATTTAAAATTAAGATACGCCATGACAGTGAGAAGCGGCTGTACAGTTCATACTACTGATTACTACAAATAGCCTGTAATAAAACTGGGCATGCCTACTTGGGTTACTAAAATGCAATTAGAAAACTGATGTTGCAAGAAGCTTTACTGTGCTCAGCACATGCACAGTATTTGACAATTTATTCACATGAACAAACACTCACGGAAATAAGCTGACAGTATGCTTCAATTTAGTCGTTTAAGGTTGGAGAGTAAAACAGTGGCAGAAAAATGCGCAAATCTCAGTCAAACCATTTGTTTGGTCCACGGACTCAGTCGCTTAAAGAGGATTCAATCAGTGTTTAACAAGAATGAGAAATTTCAGCACATCACACATGCACAAAATGAATTCAGTCGCTACAACATGCATTCAAAGTTTACAGTTTAGACAAAGAAAACACCCACTTCAATTTTAAGTGTCATGGGAAAGGGCCTGAGGATGTGTTCAAACAAATACTGTACACACCACAAACAATTTAAATAATTACAGGTAGAAATTAGTTACCAATTCCAAGGAGTAATAATTCCAAGCATATTTGTGACCATAATACTGTACTGTATTAGCTTAATTACTTTTTTTTGCTTCAAGGGGAAATGGATTGGACAAAAAAAGAACAAAGTGTTACAACAGGATTAAAAGCACTAATGAAAATGACACGTTGCAGAGGTGTCATGCATCATTCTACTGCGTGAAAGGGTAAAGTTGTCTTCCTTATTGAAGGGTCAGTACTTACTGTGATGACCGCCTTGCTAAGACACAGAGAACCCCTGCAGCCATATTCCCGTTCATCCTCAGACTTGTAGTAACTCAGTGTGTTGTTTTTCAACACGACCCACCGGTCCTGCCACCCGTGTATATAGTTCGTCCACTGAAAACACAATACGAGTATACAATAGTCAATCAAACAGACCACGATAAAATGAAGCCAACAGATGCAGCTGGTTGGTAATTTCCACACCCTGGTGGTGTGTCCATCAGACGCATAAGTCAGCAGTGTAGAAACCCTAGCACCAAAACTTACTTTGCTTAAGACGCCTCCGAGCTCCACGGGCTGTCCGGATTCAGGGTCCACATCCTCATCCGAACCGGACGACGAGCTCTTTTCGGACATTGAATTTCAGGTTTCAGGAAAGCCTAAAATCAGGCACCTCAAGGTTAGAAGCTCGATTCGTTCAATCAATATAGCGTCACACAGCCCAAACCTGCTGACAGACTTCTCTAAATCAATCTAATCTGTGGGCGACATTACGTTAATTTAATTGAGGAGCCAAACAGAAGCTGGACATTGCGCTGTATACCCTCGGTAGTCAGGAAAAGCACGCTTACAAGTTACTTTGGGGGTGAAAGCGGGTTTTGTTTTGAAACGTCGAATACCAATAAGCCTAGCTAACTTAGTTAGCTGGCAAACGACGCAACTAGCTAACAGTAAACCCTGATGCATGCTCAATAATCCAGGTAGAAAAATCTACTGACTGAGGAAGTCTTTCGGACGAAAGACGAAACGTTTCTACAATTTTTTTGCTTTGTTTTGTTTTGTTTTTTGAATGTCCAGAGGACCAGACTTAGCTTTTTTAGATAGCTAACAGTAACTTCACCTAGCGAGTTGGATCCATTTGCCTTAGCAACCGAAGACGCAGTTAATAAGTCCTTAAAAATAAAACGCTCACGTCAAATCTCAAAACTGTTCAACTTAACCTACTAGTAAAGAGCCACGGACATAGCCTCTAATGGGTTCGGTTGCTGAGTTAGCTGTGGCGAAGTGAGCACAGAAAAGCTTGTAGGGGGAGGAGCCGCAGCCACGCTTTACTGTGTACCTGCTGCGTAAAAATACGTCAAGTTTTACCGTTAGACCGGAAACTATAGAAAGTTCATAAAAATAAAAGCATTCGCGTTTTAAATAAAGAATTCAAGGATTCAATTCAAGGATTCAAGGTGCTCTACTGTATTGTCTTTCGCATCACATGCGGTACATGAGGTGGAATGAAATTGTGTACACAGGGTCCCAGTTATATCCAACAAATGTATAAAACGTAAAAGAAAAACAGACGTTGCATACCAACACTCACAGCATCAAAGATAATTTATATACAATTAATAAAAAAAAAAAATAGAAACATGTTTTCAAAAATACTGTACAGTAATAGTAAATGTGTCACTTGCACGTTGCATAGTAGGCCATTTTTATACTGAAGGGACAAACCGGAAACAAAGCTTTTAGGTTATTGAGCACTTTTCTAAATGTTTTTCTGTTTGATGTTCAGTACATGTAAATATAAAGTACTGCACTGCATTTGATTTTGTAAATTTATCTTACAGGGTTGTTTGTAAAACTTACTTTTCTTCTTTTACATCCATGAATGACTGGGTTTAGAGTTGTATACAGTATTGCTGTCTTTTGCACCTTGGGGCCAACTTAATAAATAAAGGTTGAATGAATATTCTGCTGTGGGTCTGCATTAATGTATAGCAGACAATAGAGAATATGAAATTTAATAGTATATCAGTTTCTTGTTTATTTTTCTGTTGTGTGTCAGATTATTCTGAATACTCCAATCTCACTGACAACGCACGTCTAAAGTTCATGAAGTTCACATAGTATCAGAGAAAACAAATCAGTACTGCAGGTCGCAAGATTATTCTCTTGAACTTCAGAGGGACATGACAAAACTCTTGGATAAAGAAAATAATTTTTAACTTGTTTTTTTTCTAGACTTGTGTAAAAATATGTTACCTAAATACTATTTACATTTAGTATTATATAAAAGTGAATTCACATAAAAGTAAATGCTATCTTATATAATTTGTCAGTTTAAAAGTTAGTGGGTGATAACAGACAAGGTGAACCTGATGTAAAGCAGTGATGCATGATTCGGTACCTCTGAATTTACAATTGCTGTATATACTGTACACTATATAAAACTTGGCCATAATAATAATCAGATATGGCTTCTTTTGTAGCTCTGTACAATTTTCTGTAAGGCTGAACAGAACATTCTTCCAAAATAAAAGAAAATCTTCAGCAATTGTTTTTATTCAAGTTTGATACCAGAAGGATTGAACAAAGAGACAATGCCATTGCAAATGTTTCAAGATCATCACAACAAATGCCGCAGTTAACACCAGTATTCTTTTTAAAAGCTTTTGAATATAGACCACAGAGGATAAATGTATGAATTAATTAAATTAAATTTACTTAACTTTGTTAGTTAACAGGAGCCAGACTTCTGTCCAGTTGATGTTGTGTTGTCCCCAGTATGAAACAACATAAGGAACCATTACAATGTACTTTAAAAATAAGGCTCTAATTGATTTGTTATTTCTGGAATTATTAGATAATCACATTAAGCCTGCATCTGTATTCTGTTGGTGATAATAAAGACAAGTGTTGAGGGTTTGGACCAGAACAACTTACAAATTCTAGATACTATGACCCCAACAACTTTAGCATAATCTCTGGGAGGGACAGGAAGGTTAGATTCTGATAAAAACTCTTGATAAGATGTACCATCTTCATTAAATAACTGAGCTACCTGTATAACTACATGCATAATGTTATTATGAAACCAATATTCTATACAGTATTTGTGTCTGTATAAAATGCCCTTGTTGTTTTTTATAAGATATCTGTGGGAACAAAAGTTGTGTTTATAGACGAGAGTCCATGACAAAAAGGCCTCACGATGAAATGCAGACATCATCATAGTTGCACATTAAGAAAAAGTTGAAATCACAAAGTTTAGATATCATATCATCAGGTATCACCAGATGGAGTTGGGATATTTTTGGTAAATAGGCCTACTTCAGTCAATTAATCTTAAATGTATTGTTTGAAGTGCAAAAACCCCAGAAAGTTTAAATCTTTATCAAGAGTTTCTTGAAAATAAATAAATAAATAAATTTGATTTTAAACTGTTTTGCAAAAAGGAGAAAAGCTTTACGTTTATGTTACGAAGCCCCCTAGCGTTAAGTGAAATCGTAGAAAACGTCGATTGTGACGTATGCGGAAGTATCTGTATTTCAAAACTTAGGGAGTCTAGGGACGTGAACGTTACACAGCCGAGTTTTTACGTACAGTATTCTGTGGGGTTTTGGGTCCAAAAGGAAACGAACAAAATGGAGGACAGACTCAGGATATCTTAAGGCAAAAGTGTGGGTCTCAAAACTACAGAATGGAGGTTACATCCGCCAAAGATCAACCGGAGAGCTTTCTCTCCCGAATGGCGCTCAATGACAACAAGGCTGGCATGGAGGGTCTTGACAGAGACAAGATCAACAAAATCATCATGGAATCGTCCAAGGTAGAGACTTACAGAACTCCATAAGACATAAGTACACTATAAACCAGCATAGATTCACATTTACAGCTAACTACCACCTGAGATGACGTGAACAACTCAGGTTGTATAGAAAATAATAAATATAAACAAGAGCTGTGACTTTTACTCTGAGTGTACTGTCTCTTGTATAATAGAACATGTTTCCTTAACCATATCTTGCAGGGATCCAGGTTTTATGAGAATGAGCTGAAAAGGGAGCAGCAGGTGAACCAGCGCATTGAGAAAATGATGCTCCAAAAGGCTCAGATCACAGAAGAGCAGTTAAATAAAGCTCAAGCTCAGGTGAAACTTTTATAAACATGTCAGATTAAAGATGACATCACTTGCTAATCTGAGGTTACAGAAATGGGACCAGCTATTAAATACTTGTGAAAAATCTCTGTGCGTAGGTGGAAAAGATGGTCTCGAAACTGGAGAAGAGTCGGGATCTAAGCAGAGTGATTGTTCACGTGGACATGGATGCTTTCTACGCAGCCGTGGAGATGAGAGACTGTCCTGAATTGAAGGACAAGCCGATGGCAGTAGGATCCACAAGCATGCTGGTGGGTTAAGATATTTAAGAAACAGAGATGCAACAGATAAATACCACGTACTGGGTTGGACAGCTCTTACTTAGTTGTGTCAGAGTGATTAACCTTTTAGGTGTCTGCGCTGGATTATATGTCACATTGTGTAGATTAGTCATAATCAATAATACTTTTAATACCAAATACTAATATTTCAATTTAAATCTCAAAACGTCAAGTTTTTTTCCTCTTAACAAAATTGAACACTAAAATTGTATTGCCTTTTTATGACATGATGTGTACAATTAAACTGAAATTCTTTTACATTCATAATTGTATTTATACAACTCATGGTCTTTTAAAACCCTGTTTGTATGATTTTAAAGCAAATGTTCCTAATTTTTTCATTTATAGTCTACATCAAATTATCACGCCAGGAAGTATGGGGTTCGAGCTGCCATGCCCGGCTTCATTGCCAAGAAGCTCTGTCCCAACTTGGTTATTGTTCCTCCTAATTTTGATAAATATCGAGCTGTGAGTGATGAGGTAAGATCAAAACCCATATAGATGCAAGCAAATGTCACACTTTACTTTTTGTATCTTGTAAGACGTGCTCACAATATGCATTCCAGATTCGGGAGATTTTTGCTGACTATGATCCACACTTCCAACCGATGAGCCTGGATGAGGCCTATTTAGATTTTACAGACCACCTGGAGCAGAGGCAGAGTTGCCCAGAGTCTTCACGGACACACCGCTTCTCCTCCCAGAGCACTGCCACAGGTACGGCCTAATGGCGTAAAAATATTGAGCCAAATATTGTGTTGAAGTTGGTTTGTTTGTCTGGAATCTCTCTGATCATTGTGCAAAATCTTTTCTGTAAAGATGAAAAGCAGACTCAACCTCATGAGGAGGCAGAGGTGACAGACTTCTCTCCAGTCCTGTTTGATGACAGTCCTGCCTCCACTCCCTGCCTGTCTGGCTCTGAGGGGGGTGCTGGTGATAAAGTTGAGGTGTTTGGGACGTCTGTGGAGGAGGCTGTGAGAGAGATGCGCTTTCGCATTGAGCAGAAGACCATGCTGACTGCCAGTGCAGGTGAGGGAAAACTTTGGGATGTTCCTAATAGGACACTGTCTTAAAATCGGTATTATATTCACATAAAAATGATCTGTAATATTCTAAAGACCCTTGTATTCTGAATACAGTTGTTGCTAAAATATATAGATTTCAAGAGACATCAACCTAAGTAACTTTGTATTTGCAAACCTGGTCAGCAACATTGTTATAAATCAGTATTATTAACATGAAGCATAAAGTTTTTCTTGTTGCTTCTCATTTGTCGACCTTCTAGGAATTGCTCCAAACACGATGCTTGCCAAGGTGTGCAGTGATAAGAACAAGCCCAACGGACAGTACAGACTCCCGCCCACCAGAGAGGCCGTCATGGACTTCATCCAAGAGCTTCCTGTTCGCAAAGTACAGTAAAATAAAAATAAAAAATCACCTAAATGAAAATATAACAAACAAAGTGCTTGTTTCAGTGCAAAGGATTCGCTCTCATATACTTAAGTTTCATGTATGGCTGCATGAACGGGTCATTCAGGACACTCCATCAAGATCCTGATGGCATAAACTAACTACAGTACTGTTATGACCCGATGACAAAAAGTCACTTTGCTGCTGCCGTAGTGCAGGCCGTTCCTACGTGAAGATTCCTGATGTAATAAGGGTTGTTCACTGTGTAACTATGCGGTCAGTGTGGGGCTGCAAGACTTGCACCACTGTTGGACGTTGTGCGGCGACATCGTTAGCTGATTGCATCATGTCCGTTTCAGCTGACAGCATGCGTTAGAAATTATTTTTAGTATCAGATACAATATATTTATATTTTCTTTTTCTTATAGATAAAACTGATATCAATGCTAGGTTTAAAATGATTTTGACGCAGATATATTGCACAGAAAAGCAGTACGGTTTTCTTAATTTTAACTTGCTATGATTTTTTTTTTTTTTTTTGGTTGTAATTTGAAAGTATTCCCATCAGAATTGGAGGCAGCATCTATTATTTGTAAGCCTTTAGCTTGAAGAAACTGTTTTTTAGCTCTTTAATTCATTAGATGGAGAAAGTCATTATAAAGTAAAGTTAGTAAATCAGAAGCTCTTTTCAGCTTACAGTTTTTAGTTGTAACAATGTTCTGTTTTTTTAACACATGTGGCAGACAGGTAGTGGGATGTGTTGAGATGTTAGAAAAACATCTGAGTATCAGTGGATGTGCAATGTAAAAAGGTATTTTCTGTATTTCTTCAGGTTTGTGGCATCGGGAAGGTGAGTGAAAAAATGCTGAACTCTCTGGGCATCACCACGTGCGCACATCTTGGCCAGCAGATGTCCTTGTTGTCATTGTTGTTCTCCGAGACTGCATGGCATCATTTTATGCAGATTGCTCTGGGTCTAGGCTCTACATTTATACCGAGGTATTTTGCGTTGTTATAATATTTAAAGCCTAACTAAAAATTTTTTTTTTAAAGTTATTTTCTGTGCTTTTGCTTTTATTCAGACATGAAGAAAGAAAAAGCATGAGCACCGAGAGGTATGTTTTATTAAGACGGCTATCAACATGGTTCCTTTTCTGTTATATTTATCCTGTTAATTTTTACTCTGATTTCTGATTCATGCCGACAGAACATTTAAAGAACTTAGTAAACCTGAGGAGCAGTTGCTCTTGTGCAGAGAGCTCTGTGAAGATCTGGCAGAGGACATGAAAAACGAGGGGCTAAAGGTACCAAAAGAAAGCTGCTTAACTTTATTCAACATAAAGATATCGTAGAAGGTTAAAGAGGACTTTGTTTTTTTTGGCTTTTTAACTTTATTTTGTAAATCTATAGGTGTTATAAGAATGTAAGTAAGTCCTAGCTCCTAGCACATATACATACGGTAGATGTATTTCTTAGATAGTTGAATGGAAATGGAAATAATGAAAAAAAAACTTTTCTGTTCATAAGAAAGAGTGCCATCTTATTTGTGGCCTTTCAAGCATCACCTTGACTCCAGACTGAATCTTGTACAATTACATCAACCTGTCCATTTGTTTCTGAATCGATGGAGGATGACCCAGATAGCTTGGCCCCCCTGCCTTAGTCCCTTAATAGCAACATGAAATAGAGGGCCATTAAAGAGACAGCAGGGGCCACTATTAGCTTCCAAAGTGTTTCCTCTGGGAGATGATCACATTACTATGAAAACTCATGAAATGCACTCTGACAGATCAGCTCTGATAAGAGGTTGCACAAGTTTCCATCTTTTTGTTTTCAGTCCTTTTGAACAGCGGTTTTGATTATTTCAGCATTTATCAGAAACAGCTTCAAATGTTTCATGTTTTTTATTTTTTATTTTTATTAAGGGTAAAACTGTTACTCTGAAGATCAAAAACATCAACTTTGAGGTGAAAACCAGGGCACAGACGCTCCCATATGCTGTTGCTGCAGCGGAGGACATCTTTGCTGTCGCTAAGGACTTACTGCAAATGGAAATAGAAAATGAAAGCCCCCAACCACTGAGACTGAGGCTTATGGGTAATCACATTTAACAAATATATATGGCAAATCCATTATAATGAAGTGATAAAAGCTAGAGAAATTGCATTTTCTGCATAAATGCAATGTGAATGATTTTGAAAAAGCTGAAATTGATTTGTTAAAGCTAAAAGAAGCTAAACACTAGTTAAAAGGCTGAAAACACCTAAAATTTAAGCTATAAGACAATGCTAACATAAAGCCAGTCAAAAACTAGAAGTAATATGTTACCTAAAAGTAGCCAAACACTGACTCAAAGCCAAATGTAGCAAAAGGTTAGCTAAAAGCTAAAGTAACAAAAGGCTAGTTAAAAGTAGAATAACACTAGCTTAAAAGTAGTATAAGGCTGGCTAGATGATAAAAGTAACATAAGGCATGCTAAAAGCTAAAAGTAACACAAGTCTGGCTAAAAGTAGTAAAAGGCTGGCTAAAAGCTAAAAGTTGCTGAACGGCAGCTAAAAGTAGCATAAAAAGACTAAAATAAATCAAGTACTCTGAAGCAGATTTCCAAGAGAATTGTGTTTTTGACTGAATGGAAGAGTACTCATTGGTTTCTATGGGGAAAATGTTTATAAACAAGTTTAAATATTTTGAAATGTTTTAAAGTTATAGAAACTTTAAGTCATAGTGCCTATCTCAGGAAGGAGCTGAACTTTTTGATACAGTAGTCCCTCATTTATCGCGGGGGATCTGTACCCCTGCAATAAGTGAAAAACCGTCAGCTCTCTGCCTCAGGCTGCACTCTAGGCCACGCCCACTTCTCTGCTTTGCATGGAGATAAGCTGATCTTGGTGCAGAGCAGCGATCAGCTGATCAGCTGCAGGAGGAAGCTTCTCCCTCAGCCGTGGGCTACACACAAGTTCTAAATAATTTAAAATAATTTATTTTAAATAAAAAAATCCATGCAGATCGTGCGGTTCATCCATCAGTCAGCCATTGTGTCATGTCCAATCTTATTTTGAAAAAACAAGATAGAGCGAGTCTGCAAAAAACGAACCGCGATGTAGCGAGGGACTACTGTATTTAAATGGTTAAAATAGCACAAAGTATGCAGAGGTAGTTCAACTGTAAGTCAGTTGCAATAAGTTGTGTGTCCTCATTATTATCTTTTTCTCTTTTTGTGCTTTTAGGTGTTCGAATATCTGCCTTTGTCAGTGTAGATGACAAGACACCCATGCAGAGAAGCATCATTGGCTTTCTTCAGCCAGCCAAGACAGACTGCAGTCGCTCTTCCCAAATAATGCATCAAAACCTTGAAAAAGAGCAACTCTCTGAGCATCCAATCCAAACTCCACAGCCTTTGGTGTATCTAGCAGTGCAGAATGACCACAGACAAGAAGCTTGCTGTCAAAGTGAGCAGACACAGTCAGACAAAAGGCAAACTGATGAGAAACCTCAGCAGTCTTTCTTTCAAAGAGCTCATGCCAAAAGACTGCAGCTCCTGGCGGCTAATTCAAACACACAAGCTGAAGCATGTGAAGACTTTTCTAAGATGAACTCTCTAAGAAGTGATTCCAAAGAGGTTGTCAAGTTGTCATCTCATTCAAACAAGAACAACCGTGTAGCTTCAGACTTTTCTGAAAAAGAATCTGTCTCTGTTCCGGCTCATCCATCCACATCAGGCTGTGAGACACACACAGAATCCCTCGTGTGCCCAGTGTGTTTCAGACACGTCGAAACGACTGATTTGAACGACTTCAACAGACATATAGACCACTGTCTTGATGACGATGCCAGACAGCCAAGCAAAGACTCCACAGCGGAGTTAGACCCAGAGAATCAGAAAAATAAAGTGTTGCACACACAAAACGGAGCTCCCAGAGTTAAAAAGGAGCAGTCAGTAAACGGTGAAGAGCTGGAGTCGAGCAAAATTTGTCTTCAGGAAGGCCAACAAGGTTTAAAGGACGATTCAGTTCAAAATGTTCTGCTGATTGAGGGTGACAACGAACCCGGTATTTTGCAGGAACATCAGTCATGTCGTGGTAAAAGTCCCGTCCTCGTTTGCCCGGTATGTCAGGTGACCCAACACACAGATGACCTCGCCATCTTCAATCGACACGTTGACCTCTGCCTGAACCAAGAGGTCCTGCATGAGCTCAGAGGACGGACGACATTTACCAGAAAACCATCAGCGGTTAAAAATAGCCAGCTCAAAGGTGAGTGAGTGCACTTTTATTCACTTTACATCAGCGTCAGCTTTACTGGTAATTTATAGACATGCAAAAAAAAAAAGACTTGCTCTCAATGCACTAGGCTAAAAAAATAAATTAAGAATTTGCATTTTCTGTGAATATGCAGGAGAGGTGAATGAGCTTGTTGAAGAAGCTGAGTTAAAGATAAGAGGCAGAACACTAGCTAAAAGCCAAAAGGAGCAAAACATGAGCAAAAAGTTGCCAAATGCTACCTAAAAGGAGCCTACCTGTTAGCTAAAAGCTAAATGTAGCAAAAGGTTGTTGTTAGAAGCTCAAAGTATCAAATGGAAAGCTAAATGCTGCAAAGTGTGGCTAAAACTAAAGGTAGCAGAATAGTAGCTGCAAGTTAAAAGTAGCAAAAGAAGACAAAACGGTTCAGTATGCTGAAGCAGATTTAATGCGTTTTAGGTCATGAAGAGTTCTCTGTATGGGGAAAATCTGAATCCAATTACCAGTAAATATTTTTAAAGTATAAACGTAATTAAAAAAAAAGGTCACAACACCTACAGCTGAATGTGTTCATGTATGAATGGCTAAAATAACACAAAGAATGCAGAAGTAGTTAAACAGTAAAACAACAACAACAAATAAAGAAAGTGTAGATGCTGAATCAGCCTTCACACAAAACCATTTGGGATTCTGCTGTTTTGGTGTCGACCAACCCCTGAATAACATATTTTTTTTAACTTTGTGAAATGTTCATAGCAGGTAGGAAGGTGACTACTCAACTAGTTTTGTGCAGCAAAGTCATTTGTTCCTTCGTAGATCTTCAGCCTGACGATGTACCCATTCTCTGCTGGGGAGAGATGCAAGGCTGTTCATAAACTGTGGTGAACAGAATCATTGTCTGTTTCAAGGGTTGCCTGTGACCTCTGACCCTGTTATTTACTGACAGTGACATTGCATGAGAGGGTTGTATTGATTGGCACAGAGAAAAGACATCTCATTTCACCCCTTGGGGCTCCCTGTTCCCCTCCAGTCCTGGAAATGACTAAATCACTTCTTCCCCTTTTCATTTTCTACAATGAATTGAAACCTGCTTTTTTTCTAACTAGCCAGTTGGTGGACTTGCAGTCTTTACGGTGCTGAGGTGATGCTACATCTGTCATTTTATTTGACCAGACAAATAGATTAGAAAGAGTTCATTTATTTCCTGTTTGTTTTATTGCTTGTTTTTCTTTGCAGACAGTGGACTTCAACTGCCAAGACAAGCAAGTAAAGGCAAAAACAAAAGGTGAAACAACACTTTTGTAACTGTTACGTATTTATTTATTTAGCTATTGTAGTTAAATCATTCTAAATCATTGCAATATTATTTTTTAGCATATATCTTAGATCCTTGTGTATGTATGTATGTATGTATATACAGTATATATACATGTATATATACATGTGTGTATATATATATATATATATATATATATATAATTTAACATTATTTATCTGAGGAGCAGACTGCTTTGAATTTAACTCCATCACAGAATTATCTTGAGAAATCATGAATGAGACAGTGGAAAGGAAA
>JARVLU010045706.1:6472-31948 GCA_031762415.1 Simpsonichthys santanae
TTTAGCTGCTTTTAGATTATATTAGCCTCTGTTTAGCTGCTTTTAGATTATATTAGCCTCTGTTTAGCTGCTTTTAGATTATATTAGCCTCTGTTTAGCTGCTTTTAGTTTTCATCCTGTGCTCATGTTTTGGCCACTAGATGAAAAGAGGAGCTGAGCTGTCAACTGATCACCACCTGGTGGTGAGTCAGATCAGATGTTGGGGAGAAGATGCTGGCCAGACTGCCCCAAATGTTTAGTGAGGGTTTACTGGGAACATCTGGCAGAAGAACCTGTCAGAATGATTTTAAACTCACACCTCTGACAGAGCTTCAACCACATCCCAATGGGGGCGGGGGGCATAGAGTCTGAGTGCACCATGTTCCCCACGCGGTCATTTTTGAGACGGTTACCCTGAACCGTGGCCACAAAGTTGTTGGTGTCACTTGTGGCAGCCATCCTTGAACCTGGTGGTGGACAGTGAACACCCTGGGCCATCAAATTGAAGGAGGAGTCCTTTTCGGGTCCTGTTAGCTGGCAGGACTCAGTCAGGAGGAAGCTGAGGGGTATCTGAAGCCCTGACTGTTGCTGAGGCAGAGGCTCTGATTTGGGAGGAGAGGCCATGGATAGAGACTTAAATGGCTCCAAGAAGAGGACCTTCTCAGTCCCTCAGCACGCTCATTTCAACCCTTTATTTAGTGCATTTTATTCTTTGTTATGCCTTTTTTTTGCCTCTGTTCTGCCTTTTTTTAAACTTTGAACAACCACATTTTTAACTGCTTATTTCAGCAGTCATCCACACTGCAGTTTAAAAATAATAAAAGCAGTTTCTCTAGTTTTTATCCAGCTCAGTCATGCTTTGTAGTGTTGCTTTTCTGCAGACTCCTGGCAAAGGAGGCGCTCAGAATGCAGAATCAGAGCAGCCCAGCAGCACCGACCTCAACCATGACCAGAAACCTGATCACACATCTGAGGTAACTTTCTTTTTCTCAGCTAAAGAGTAGATTTCAAGTTGTTCGATCAGCGGCTGAGCTGTTCCTTTGTGCAGGGTTTCATCTGTCCTCAGTGCATGAAGTCTCTCAACTCTGCAGAGGAGCTTTGCAAACACTACGAGCTGTTCCACGACACAGGAGACCTCCCTGCTCACATGGCCCCTACTCGGTAAGACTGATAGTAACATTTAAGATACCAAGAGGCTGCCATCTTTTATATTATTATTACTTTGTGTATTATTCTGAAGTGCTTTTTTCCCTTTTAGTGAAGACCTTACAATGTTGCGACAGGAGGTTCAGGACCTGCATGCTTCTCTCAAGGTATTTTTGAGCTGTGTGTGTCAAGGAGTTGTGTGAATGTTCCTATAAATACATGACTGTATGTTTTTTTTTATTACCAGGAGGAGAGATGGTTCTCTGGAGAGCTAAAGAAGGAATTAGACAAAGTTCAAGGACATCTGAAGCCAGTAAGTCCTTCAAGATATTTAACATGAAATGCAGTTTTCTGAACGTAAATCTGTGTAACAGACAACTTCTTTTTTCTGTTTTCCACAGAACGATGGACAGATGAGCTCAGAGGATGCAGGTAGTGACATTTACGTTTAATAAACAAGCGGAGCGGGAGCATGCATCAGTAGCTGCTAACGTGTCGCGTTCTCTCAGTTCTGGAAAGGAAGCTGGTTGAAGCTGAGACGGAGAAGTTCAACATTAAACAGATGAAAGACCTGTTTGAGCAAAAGGCGGCACAGCTGGCCACAGAGATAGTAGGTCAGTGTGGGACTGGGAAACTGGGAGGCCTGTGACTGTGAGTCATTTTACACTTTCAAGTCGTCTTTTGCTGGACAAGCGTTGGCCTCAGTACATCCATTGTGTTTTGTCCAGTCTGAGACAAGTTGTTGATTATCCCACAGCAGTTTACATGTTAACGTTTTGCCTGAATAACTCTGTCGTGTTGATTCCATATTGTTAATACTTGATATGTTACTTTGAAATCCGTCAGACTTGAAGTCTCGTTATGACGAGGAGAAAAGCCTGAGGGAGGCTGCTGATCAGAGGCTTGTCCATTTGACTGAGCAGCTGCAGACAGAGAAGCAGGCCAACGAGAGACTCCAGACTGAACTGGTACAACGCTCACAAGTTTCTGCTCTTGACTCTTTGTTGTTGTTGTTTTTTTTTTTTTTTTAACTTCTGGGTTAACCCTGTGCCTTGGCTCTGCCCCACAGCTGCAGCGACCGGGAGTGGAGGACGTGGAGGTCCTGCAGAAGGAGCTGGTGCAGGTTCAGACTCTGATGGACTCCATGACCCGTGAAAGGGAGGAGGAGTCCGAACGCCTCCGAAGCCATTATGCAGAGCTGCAGGCTAACTACACTACCTCAGAGGTGAGGAGGCACAAACAGGATTTAAATTTTACGTTGAACTTTTTGTTTGCTCGGGCCTCCATCTTCATTCTTCAGGGTTTTATATTCCTGATCAGAAATGTCTGTGAGATCATGATGTCATATTTTTGACTTTGTGCTTAGTACAGACATTAATTAATCCCTGATGAATAATTTAGGCTTATTTCCTGCATCCTGGAGGACAAGAATATTTAAAGACTCCACCAGGTAGCTTCAGGACCTTAAATTTTTCACTTTTTCAAATTGTCCTAAAAGGATGGCTTCCCATTTTTACACACTCTGAACCAAATTAGAAATATATTAAAAGTGATCACTTCTAAATGTATTAAAAGTAAGTCCAGTTTTGATTTTGCAGCTTAATTTAGCAGCTGGATCAGTAGCAAATAAGAATTTCCTCTTATATTTTGGTGTGAAACATTTTAAAGTTCTGTAAATCTTTGATTATATTTATGTTTAGGGACAAACAAAATGCTGAACAGTCTGATGTAAAGTACTAATTTTAATGTGTTGATTGTGTTTTCTGTAGGCAGGCTTGTGTTGAATTCATGTGCTACAAGACAAAGCACTAAATTCATTTTCATGTTACGTATTCTACCCATAGCTCTTCTAGCAAACATCTCCTAGAGGCTGTTGAGGTCTGGTGTTAAAAATCCATCTAAGGGGACTAAATTGCAACTTAAGTTCTGATTGGGTGCATTTGCACCTGCAGTTAATTTGTGTCCTTAAATGTGTTTGTGATCAGATGTTGGTTAATCCTCTGTATGCACTCAGACACCAGCAGGTTTGCTGATGTTATTTTTCTGTAAAAATTACAATACGTTCAGATATCTGATTATTATTGTTTGGCCGTTAGTGTGATTAGGCTGCAGTAGCTTGGTGGTCAGTGCTGTTGTCTCGTAGCCCTGAGGCTGCAGGTTCGAGCCCAGGTTGTGTCATGAAGGGCGTCCAGCATGAAACGCTTGCAGAATCTTCCATCCGAGTTCGCTCGCTGTGGCGATCCCTACATGCAGGAGCAGCTGAAGGAAACGAACAGTGTGGTTCATTAGTGCAGTTCAGAGCATTTGAGTCATGTTTTTGATGAGTTATCTATTAATAACTTGAATTACCCCCAAGTCTGCATCAAACTGAAGATTTTAACCTACATAGCTGTGCTGCAGCCGTCAGCTGGTTTTATTTATTATTATTTTTTAATTGCACAGCTCCCCACTGTAAACATGACGTCTGTGCCGTGTTTATTATGGTGAACACAACGTGACTTAACACTGCTCAGACTGCTGTCCTGTGATTTACACAACACGCTGTATGACAGTGAGCACTGCAGGTCCATGCAGCTCTAAAACAACCAGAACAAACTCAACTGAAGAGAAACTCGCTCACGGAACATCTTGTAATCCACTCTAATGGAAAAAGTCCAGAAGGTTGATTCTAATGAACAGTTTGTTAAAACTTTTAACTCCCCACAAAAATGCAAAACAGATGAACAAAAAAAGCTGAATGTTGTCAGTTTAGTAAGAGGTTTGAGGATCAGGACGGATTATATTCACACTACCAAACCTCAGCAGAGAACCTCAGGTGGTCTGAAGGGAAACGTGTTTAAAGCTCATTGATGCTGTTCAGACCTGACCTCAGCTCTGTCTGAATGAAAGCCAACAGCTAAAGATGTGCTAAAGGTTTAACTTCACCTGTTCAAACTTGTTTTTATCCTTCCAGCCCTGCTGCTCTGTTACAGATTGTAGCTTCTTCTTCTTGTTTTCTGACTTACCTTTGTCCTTGTGTTTCTTTCCCCTCCCTCCTCCTCCCTCTCCTCTCACACTGTACCCCTCTGCAACATTCAAAACTCTCAAGATTCAAAAACTTCAGGTAAAACTTGTCAACTCAAGTTGGTCTGGAATAAAATGTGATTATTTTATTAAAGCTTTTCTTTTCAGTTGTTTTTTTCCTCAAGTTATGTTTAATAATATAAGTTTTATTGCGTTTTTTTTTTATTTTTATAGAGAGCGCAGCTGTTTTTGTTCGTACCCATCCCTCCGTCACAGCGGAGCCTTTGTTTCATGACACATCAGTCTAACGTGTGTGTCTGTTGGGTTGCAGGCGACTATTTCTCAACTCAAAGCCGAGCTGGAGAAGGGCCCACAGGAAGCGGCCGTCTATACGCAACAGATCCACCAGCTGCAGAGCAATCTGAATAATTTGCAGCAACAATGTCAGGTAGCACATGCACACAAGTTTAAGTTGTTTCCTGACTCTGGTGCTTGAGGCACAGAAAGCCTGCGCAGTTTGTCCCTCTTTCCATCTGTGAACCTTTTCTTTGTCGCTCTACTTCAGAACGCTCGGCTGTCATCAGCCATCTCTGGCAACCTACACTTGTTGATAAATTTTACAGCTGGCACTATTATTAAACCAGCATGGGGGGAGGGGGTGGGGGTGGAGGATGCTGTGCCACCAGCTCTGTCAGTCAGGATGAAATATCATCGCAGCCAGGTAATGTCAGTGGTGCGAAGGGAGCGGGAGCTTAAAGGCAGAGGTGGTCTCTCAGATGTGTGGGTTTCTTCGTACCAGAGGACGATTATAGAACTTAAAATCTATTATTGTTCTTCTCAGATTTAATACGAATGATTATTTTACGGGAACAGAGATTACTCAAGTAAATTGTAAGACAGGTGGACAGTCATCATGGGTTTTAGGTTTCCGAAGAGGCTCGTTAAAGTTCAGTGGAAGGCTGTTAAGTGCAGATGTCCCGTGTTATTCTGAAGTTAGCAGCTCACTCCGTCATAAACACCCTTTTATTCTTTGCCACCCTGTTGCCAAGTTGACTGTCAGAACTGAGAGCAGGACAAGTGCGGCACCGCTCCGCAGGAGTGGCATGCCTCACTTTATTCTTGACTCTTGACAGCTGAGTGTTCTTTTCCACGGATCATGTAACGAGGGGCTGAGGCTCTTCACGTTGCAGCTCATATCAGTCTGTTCTGAATAAGAAAATACAATAATAATGTTCAGTTGGGGTTTGATGGTCTGTCAGAAACACCAGAGTGCAATATTTTGAGCATATTTCTTTTATTTGCTGATTATGTGCCAGTGATAATCTCTGCCTCGTGTTTTTTTGTTCCCAGAGTCTGTCTGAGAAGCTTTCACGTAGGGAGAAGGAGTATCAAAAACTAGAGGAGCACCTGGGAGCTGAGAAATCTGCCAAGAAGGAGGTCCAGGACAGTCTGAGGGAGAGGGAGTCGGAGGTGCAGGAGCTGCAGGCTCGGGCCGCGGGGGCCGAAGCCTCCCTGCAGAAGGCCTCGGCCGAGCTCACAGAGAGGGCCGAGGAGGTGGCCAAGTTCAAGAGCGAGGTCGCAGCGCTGGAGGTGAAGAACGCAGAGATGAAGGTGGAGAGGAAACAGTTGGAGCAGCAGAGGGAAGAAAAAGAAAGCAAAGGTGCTCAGCAGCAGAGTGAGATCAGTCAGGTGAGACTACAGACCGACAGAGACACAGAAACTCCAGCAGACAGACATGAACAAATCCAGTCAATAGTTTAGTGACATGTTTGATCTAAAGCAGCTTCAGTACACCCCCAGACTCATCATCTTCTGAGCGTCACTGCCTGATTTAATGTGGGTGAGATTAAGCTCCACGTCGCATTTTCATTCATATTCATAAATATACAGTAGTCCCTCGTTTATCGCAGCCGTTAGGTTCGTTAGGTTCCACACACCCCCACCCCACGCAATAAGTGAAAACTGCGAAGTAGGGGCGCTGTATTTATTTTAGTATTTATATATGTATAAAGGCTTTATAAACCCTTCCCACACTCCTGCAATGTTCTAAACTCTTAAACCTACATCATTTTAACAACATACGTACAGTACTGTATATGTAGCTACTAAATTTTACTCACCAGGCTCTGCAGAACACTGCAACAGTGGTCCAACTTGGTTCAGTCCAACGCAGTCCATTTCTGCAGACGTAACCCACAACAACAAAGCCCAAAATCAGTCTTTTAAACTCTTAAACCTACTAATTTGAACAACATATTTATATGCACTGCACAGTATCTACTGCAAAATTTGATTTACCGGTAGTTACTCACCAGCCTCGGTCCAGTTCTGGACAGATTCTGATCGGCTCTCTGCAGCCGTTGAGCACCAGATGCTTTTAGAGAGAGCTGGACCTTCGGAGAGCCAGCAGGAAACCACACAATGGTCCAGATGGAGTCCAAATAATCCAGAAAAATCAGATGGTAAAAAGTCCGGGTGAGCTCCGGAGAACACACGGAACCTCCCAACAATGTCTTCCCACACGAGAGGCTCCCCTGGGTGGGCAAACAGCACTCAGGTTGGCCGAAGAGGCAGGTCCGGTTCTGTTTCGTTTCTGGTCGGCTCTCTGCTGTCACCGAGCGCCAGTCTTTATGAGTAAGGACCAAACTTTTTAGTCAGGTTCGGATCAGATCAAAAACTTTCCTTCCATTTTGGCAGAAAGCAGCGGGCTGGAAGCACTGTTGAATTCTGGGAAGTGCACTGTTGCCTTTTGGGTAATGAAATTGTTTCGGACTGACGACTGTGTAGGATTGTCAATCCCCGATGTGTTACGGACGCACGAGCCGTAGCATCAGCTCATTTGCGCATGCACTAAAAGGAATGCTTCTGGGTCGCACGGCTCACCGTTGTTTATGAATAAGAACTGTTAATTTACTTAGAAAAGTGTGTGCTCCATCTCTGCTGATCTTCATGTTGCTAATTGATGCCACTCGTATTACTGTTAAAATCATGGACATATTTATGTCATTGGTTAAGATGATATGTGACGCATTAGACCCCCAGCCTGGGCCGAATGAGGAAAACCCTGCAAGATATAGAATTAATTATTTCCATGGTGAAACAGCACCGCTCAGTGGTGAAGCTGCAAATCATTTTAACCATGACGTAAATACTGTACGTCAATTTTAACGGAAATAGAGTGGTTGTAAATTAGCAACATGAAGATTGGCAAAGCTAGAGCACATACTTTTTAAGTAAATTAAGACAGTTCTTATTCATAAACGGAATTATAAAATTGAATAGTTAAATTACAGTATTCAATTTATAGAAAGAGATATTTTGATTAATATTAATAAATATATGTTTCATAAATGTATTTTATTAATATTAAGTAATTATTTCCAGTATATTTTCCTTAATCTAGCATATTCAATGGTGATCCGTGCGACCCGGAAGTATTCCTTTAAGCGCACGCACAAATGAGCAACACTACGGATCGTGCTTCCGTAACAGATCGGTCAGTGAAGGTGCTTACGGAAAGAAAACTACAAAACGGTGGCGCTTGTCTGAATTATTATTATTATTTTTTGTCATTAACTTTGTTAAACCACAAATACAGTGATATTGAGTTGAGTTGAGTTGAGTTGATATTACTCTACAATTTGTGTAAAAAGAAAAAAAGTAGAATAAATTGGACTCCGCATCCGCGATAGAGCAAGTACGCAAAAGTCACCGCGAAACAGCGAGGGACTGTTGTAGTCAGTTACTACTAAATCTAACAATTTGGAACAAATAATTCTGGTAGAGAGGCTCAACCTTTATGGTTTAAGGGAGTAAATGTGTCTCTGATACACCCCTGTAGCAAAGCCAACTTTATCAATAATCTTAGAGGCATAAAATATGATCTTAACAGTTTTTTCAATGTTGATCATATTTTTTACTTTGACTTTCAACACGTGTCGTTGTGCTCCTTCAGCTGCACACCAAACTCCTGGAGGCTGAGCGGCAGGTGGGCGAGCTGCAGGGTCGTCTGAAGGAGCAGAGGCAGCTGTCGGGGGAGAAGCTGAAGGACCGCGAGCAGCAAGCAGCCGACCTGCAGCTCAAACTCTCCCGGGCAGAAGAACAGGTAGAAGGATGAAAACTTTCCCACGCTGATGGCTGAGCAAAGTCCAAGACTGCTGTCCCAGTTGTTTTGTGAAAGATAACTTTAGAATATGATGACACACTCCGTACAGTCCGAGTTCATCTTTACCTCCATTTTTTTTTTAGCAGCAGAAGAAATCATAAAAAATAAAATAAACAAGAGTCTCGATGCTAATTAAAGCCATGCATTAAAAAAGGGATTCAAAAAGAACAAAGGCCAAATAACTCAGAGAGTTATGGAGCTTGTTTAAAGTTTGGTGCAGAAACCTCAAGATGCATGAAGTAATAATTCAGCTTGTTGCTGTGTTTCGTCTCAGCTGAAGGAGAGCAGCAGTAAGAACACAGACCTGCAGCACCAGCTGGAGAAAGCCAAGCAGCAGCACCAGGAGCTGCAGGCGCTGCAGAAAAACACCAACGGCAAACTGCGGGAGGCGCAGGTAGCGATCACCAAAAATATTAGAGCACAAAGACTGGAGTCCGTTGCTTTCATGTTTTGATTTTATTTTTTATTTTTTTAAGATATTTACTTGAAATAGCTGAGGTATTTGTTTTTCTTTTAACTTTTCTCCTGCGTTTCTAAATGTATAATCCATGACTTTTAATAAAAATAATAATAAAAAAAAATCATAACATAACAGTGTTGTCAGATTTTAAATATTTATTTGTTTTTTGCTGTAGAACGACTTGGAGCAGGTGCTGCGTCAGATTGGAGATAAAGATCAGAAGATCCAGAACCTGGAAGCTCTGCTTCAGAAGAGTAAAGACATCGTGAGTCAGCTGGAAGCGGAGAGAGAGGACCTGTGTGCCAAAATCCAGGCTGGGGAGGGAGAGACGGCCGTCCTTAATCAGCTCAAAGAGAAGAACCATGCTCTACAGGAGCAGGTGGACACACACACACGCACACACGCACGCACGCACGCACGCACGCACGCACGCACTTCAGATAAACTGATAGAAAGTGTCAGAGCTTAAAGTTTGCTGTTTGTGGGTGGATTTTTAAAGGTGACACAGTTGACTGACAAGCTGAAGAACCAATCAGAGAGCAACAAGCAAGCCCAGGACAACTTACACAAACAGGTCCAGGAGCAGAAGACTCTGCTGCGATCAGCCCAGGACCGAGCTCAGACTCTGGAGACGTCAGTCACCGAGCTCACCGCTCAGCTCACACACACCAGGGAGAAAGTGGCACAGCTGGATGCTCAGGTCTGTCAGCATCATGGAGGAATTCTGACTCTGTGTAATGTCGTGCTATGAAGTATTTATTTATTTATTCATCCAGTTGAAGGCAAAAACAGAGCTGCTGCTGTCTGCAGAAGCAGCCAAGGCTGCACAGAAAGCCAACCTGGAGAACAACCTGGAGGCTGCTCAGCACGCCCTGCAAGACAAACAGCAGGTCGGCTTCTGCTTCTTCTATAATTAATGTTGATATAAAAACTAAAACGTTGTGAAAATAGAACTGGCGGCTCTGGAACTTCCTCTCCTCGTTTTTTTGTGAATTTTTTCCCGTTAAACTCCTTGTTTTGTGCAGGAACTGAATAAAGTTCAGAAGAACGTTGAGGAGAAGGCCCAGAGGCTCAAGGAGAGACAGGAGCAGTGTGTGCAGCTGGAAACCAGTCTGAAGGAATGTAAAGACAAACTACTGGCCTCAGAGCAGCGAGCTGAGCAGCTGGAGGGGCTCAGCAAGGTCCGTTGTTGATTTCATCTACATTTTGTCACGTCTCAAACTTCAAAGGATTTTACTGGGATTTCTTCTTTGGACGTGGCTTCAAGCTCAGAGTGGATGGAGTACGTCTGAACAGGAATGTTCAAGTCTTTCCACAGATTCTCAGATTTAGATCTGGTCTTTGACTGGTCCATTAAACTGTTTGATCTAAACATCTGGCAGGTTTTCTTCCAGGATTGCTCTGTGTTTAGCTCCACCCATCTCCCCATCAGCTCTGAGCAGATTTTCTGCACCACAGTTGTGATGGTGTTTACAGGTTGATGGGCAGTGTTAGTTGTTTCCCACACATGTTTGTATTTAACCCAAGAGGTTCAGTTTTGCTCTGGTTTGAGCAGAGCAGCTTCTTCCACATGCTTGTTGTGTTCCTGCATGGCTTGTGGCAAGCAGGACTTCTTCTTCTAAGCTACATCTCCTCCAGAGTGACCCATGAGCTTGTGGCTGCACATCAGGTTAATGCTCTCCTTGTCCAGCCAGTCAGTTTAGGTGGACACTCATGTCTTTGTAGGTTTTCAGTTTTGCCATTTCCATTTTCACTCCATGAGATGTTCAGAGGATGGAATATTGTTTTATAACCTAAACCAGCTTTAAGCTTCCAAACAGCTTTAACACTGATCTGGTTGATGTTCCTTGGTCTTCATGTCTGTTCTGTAACAGACCTGTAAGACCTTCACAAAACAGCTGGAGTTATACAGAGGCTAAATGATTCTCAGGTGGACTTATTAATGATTAGGTAACATCTAAATGCAGTTGGTTGTTTTGGAATTTAATCTGTGATATCAAAGAGAAAGGGGGTGAAAATAAATGCATGACACGCTTTTCAAAGTTTTATTCATCTATTATTCAGTTTTCTTCCACGTGACAATTAGGGCCAACTTCATGTTGGTCTAGAACAAAACATCTTGGTAAAATACCTTTAAGATTGTTTTTGCAATGACAAAATGTGGAAAAGTTCACTGAGGGTGAATACTTATTCAATTTAATTTTTATTTTTGCTGTAATCAGAAACTGGAGTCGCAGCTAGCAGAAGCCCAAACCATGCGGGATCAGGCGCAGCAGGAGGTGCAGAAACTGCAGAAGGAGAATTCAGAGGTTACACGGAAAGGAAAGGAGCTGCAGCGCTCCCTGGAAACTGAGAAGGATGGGTGAGACAAACTGCACAGAACAAAGTCATCAGTCTGAGCACATGTGAGGTTTTTAAAAGCCTGTAACAGAAAATATTTCATTTGTTAAGCTCTAAAACTCTTCAAGAGGAATTAAAGAAAAAAGCTGCGGCTTTGAGTGACGTCCAGCAGCATCTGGAGCGCTGTGAGCAGGAGGCGGCTGCTCTGAAGGGGAATCTGAACAAGGTGACCCAGGAAGGAAAGGATCAGCGCACAGAGCTGGACAGGAAGGCTCAGAGTCTGGCTGTGGAGCTGCAGAAGGTCCAGCAGGAGAAAGAAGCTCAGAGGAAGGAGCTTGTTGCTGCTAAGGAGAGCTTGGAAAAGGCTAACAAGACACTGAAAGAGAGTCGAACTCAACTGGACTCAGAGAGGAAGAACCATAAGTCAGCCATGGACGAGAAGGTAGGCTGAATCTAAAACAGGTGACGACTTGTTGTTTACAACAGTAGATCATCTCTGAAGGCTTTGTTCTGTCTGAATCCTCAGGAGAAGTCCAATGAAAAAACAAAGCAGGAGCTTTTCAAAACGAACGAGTCCATCACAAAAGCAATGAAGGAAGCCCAGGAGCAGCTGGGGCAGATGAGAGAGGTAAAAACCTCTGGAGGAAAACTGACAAGCAAACTTCATTTTTTCAAAATGAACACTTTGTTGCTGTGTGTTCAAATGTCAGGCCGAGAAAAAGTTGAAGGTGCAGCTGACGTCCGTGGAGCAGCTGCACTCGAAGACTCAGGGGACACTGAAGATGAAGGAGACGGAGTTGGAGAAAATACAGACGGAGCTGAAAACCGTTAAGGGCTCTTTAGAGGAGGAGGTGAAGAAGCTGCATGGTCAAGTGACGGAGCTGCAGGACGCCTGCGTCAAGAAAGTACGAAGCTGCACTGTCCAGACACTTTAAAGGATCCAAAACGTCAAATTCATAAAAACACACGTTTTACTTGTGTCTCCAGACAGAAGAAGAAAATAAACTGAGAGCTCGGGTGTCAGAGCTCATCCAGGAGGTAACGTCTGAGAAGAGCCGGTCAGCAGAGCTGCAGAAAGCCTCCAAGCAAAACCAGGAAATCTTTACCAAGCTGCAGTCTGACTTTTACGGCAAAGAGTCTGAGGTTTCTGCTCTGCGACAAGACCTCAAGGTAAATAAAGTCCAGGCAAAATTGTCTAAAAACAATCTGAATTTAAGGCAAGGCGTTCCTTAAATCAGTGTATCCCAACCTTGGTCCCTGAGGAACACCATCCTGCATGTTTCTGTTGTTTTCTGCTCCAACACACCTGATTCAATGATTTAATTACTTCCTCAAGTTCTGCAGAAGCCGGTTAATCACCCATTCATTCAAATCAGGCGAGTCAAATCAGGGAAACGCGTAAACATGCAGGACGGTGTTCCTCAAGGACCAGTGTTAGGAACCACTGGTTTATACAGCAGCGATGAGTCATCTTGTTTGATTGATTTCCTCTCACGATGCTAAAATGTGACTTTCTGTGACTGCAGACGTCGGAGGAAAAACTGAACGTGACCCAGGAGGAGCTGGCTGCCAACCGAACTCATCAGACAGGTTTAGAGGCTCAGATCCAGGACCTGAAAGCGGGTCGCAGCTTGTTGGAGCAGAAGCTCTCCAAACAAGAGCAGGAGCTCCAAAGGCAGGAACAAAGCGTAAAGGAGCTCCAGGAGCAGCAGGTTGGAGAAAAGAAAACGGCTAACGCATAAAGACACACAGGTTTCGCTCGATGAGCATTTCCTTAAACGTGCGCACCTGTGCAGGGTCGGGCTAACGAGGCGCTGCAGGAGGAGAGAAAGAAGGTGGAGGAGCTGAACAGCGCCAAGGTTGTTCTGGAAAAAAATGCAGCAAGACTATCTTCTGAGCTAAAAGGTCTTGCAGAGAAGAGCGGGAGGGTGAGGGAGGCGTCACTAATCCATGAGCTAAGATCAGTTTTTATTTAAGCACGTGTTTGAGAGCTGCTGTTGTTTAGGAGCTGGGCGAGCTGCGGGAAGCCAAACAGCTGCTGATCCAGCAGAAGCTGGAGCTGCAGGGTCAGCTGGAGGCAGCTCAGGGAGCCCTCAAACAGGAGCAGAAAGACCACCAGGCCACCAGGGACGGCAGGAGCAAGAGAGAGGAGCAGCTCCGCAACCAAGCAAAGGAAGTCCACGATCAGCTGGTGGGTGGCCTCCACAAGAAAACCCACCAGTAGATCGTTCCCTTCCTGTTTGAGCGTTTTTTTTTTTTTTAATTTTCTAGGCGGCAGAGAAGCGAGCCAGGGAGGAGCAGGTGAAGCGCGGCGAAGAGGCTGAGGCGAAGCTGAGCGCGCAGGTGACGGCGCTCAACGAGAACGTGGCCACGCTGAAGAGGGAGTGGCAGAGCAGCCAGAGGAGGGTGGGCGAGCTGGAGAAACAGACGGATGAGCTGAGAGGAGAGATCGCCGTGCTGGAGGCCACGGTCCAGAACAACCAGGACGAACGGCGGGCTCTTCTGGAGAGGTTGGTGGGCGTGGCTTCCATGATTCAAATCACTTTTTTCCTTAACTGCGTGTAAGAAATATCCAGTTTTATCTCAGTATTACTGCCACTTTAACTACTGTAGTGCTTGGTTGTAGAACTGCGCCGCTTAGGTGGTGCATGTTGGAGCATCTGTTACTTTCATTCTGAGTTATTGCTTTTACTTAAATTCCTCTCTTTTCTGGATGTAAATCACTTTTTCGGATGATTTACTCTGATGTCAGATGCTGTGCAGCTGGAATGATTTTTACTGAAGCTTTTTTTAACTTTTGGGCATTTGTTATGATGCATAGTTTTTCTTTAACAACCAGGAGCAGCTGATTAACATCTCAAAAGCTCATATAGCTCAACTACGGCCTCAAATCCCAAATGAGTTGAAAAGGAGGCGCCATGGAGTAATTCCTGTCGACTTGGCGGCGGTGCACGAGTATCTGACCAGAGGAATTCTGCCAGGCATTTGAGCAGTCCTGCTGGATCTGACGGCAAGCTGGATCCAGGTGGACGGATCAGTATCTGTGGCCAGATTCTTTGGCTTCACTGCTGGAGATCCTTCCTGCCCACAGTTATCAGCATTTATAACAACACTTGAATGAAACCAGGATAAGCTCACTTAATTTCCCTTTGGGATTAATAAAGTATTTTTGAATTTGAATTGAATTAACCCAAAAAAAAAATAAAATGAACAAAATCCTTTTTAAACACTTTATTTTTTTTAAAGATGGCAGCACTTTGCCTGTTTTCAGAGTGTATGTTCTAAATATTTAAACCCTAATAAAGCCCAACTCAAAGTCCAGACCAGCACTGCAGCAAGCGTTGTGTGCTTCTAACAGCCGAATGTTGTTTCAGCTTGGTGGTGCATCATTTAGCTTAAAGAGTCAACATCGTTTCCAAATAACTGCTGACAAACATCATGACGCTACAGGAAGTTCTCTTGTTTGATAAAGACAAGCTGTGTTTCATGAACTTTTTGTCCTTTTCAAGTTACCTGCTCAGGACTAGATGAGAGGAATGACCTGTGCTGTGTGTGTTTCAGGTGTGTGAAAGGAGAAGGGGAGATGGAGAAGCTGCAGACCAAAGCGATGGAGCTCAGGAGGAAGCTGGACGACACAACAGCAGCCATGCAGGAGCTCGGCAGAGAGAACCAGTCGCTCCAGGTAGGAAAAAGAAACACGACTCCAGAGCAAACTATTAATGTTCTACACTGCAGGGTTTACAGTATTCACCTGCACACGGGGGAAACGATTATGGGATCTGTTGTTGATGCTTGTAGATCAAACAGTCACAAAGTTTGACCAGAAAGTGGGCTGAGGACCACGAGGTGCAGAACTGCATGGCCTGTGGGAAAGGCTTCACGGTCACTGTCAGAAAGGTGAGGGACTTTGTGCTTTAAAAAATATATATATAAACAGCTGAGCATGTTGATTTTATTTCACTGAACTTTTCCTCCTCTTTTAAAAACAATAATTGCAGCACCACTGCCGACACTGCGGGAACATTTTCTGCGCCGAGTGCTCGTCGCGGAACGCCCTGACACCGTCCTCCAAGAAGCCGGTGCGGGTGTGCGAGACGTGTTTCGAGGAGCTCCAAGGCTGATGGGCGTTTAATTTTATTATTCCCCCTCATCTCGTCCCCCGCTCCCCCTCCATACTATTCCAACGAGGAGTCTGTCATTTTTAACGTGCACTATAAAGGATAAACCAAGTACGCTGACTCCCATCGGACTTCTGGTTCTGACGTTCCACTGAGGTGACGCCAGAATCACGTGATGGGACGAGATCGATTTGTTTGTATCTGTTTTTGTGCCTTTGCTACTCCTGTGGACCGCCAGAGGGTGGAACCAGTGAGAATGAACCATCATCCATCTCTTTAAACTCATGTCCATCGCTGTCGTCAGCACACGGTGTTAAAGGTCTGCAGACGTCTTTAATGTAACCGTGGAGAGGAACTCTGCCCCACAAAGGTAAAATGCACGTTACTTTAATATTTGGTTCTAACCCAGGACTGCTCAATCATTTGACTGTCCTCACTTTAATTAAAAATAATGATTTTTTTATATTAAAATTTCATTTAAATAATGAGGTAATTATATGTAGTTTGCAGATCAGGTGTAAAATAACTGTTTCCTTCTGCTAGCATCATGATCCACAACAAGATGAACTAAAGGTTGCTAGTTTTTTTTTATTTATAATTATGTGAGCAATTTCTCATGAGCACAAGATGAAGACAGTATTTTAACAGCAAAACAATGCAGTTTTATTAAATTGACTGCATTAAGATTTTTGTCAGTATCTGTCAGGTTCAGCAACGTATAACCCGTAGCTCAACAAAGTTGGGACGATGTGCAAAATGTAAAGAAAGACGCAGCGATTTGCAAATCTGATAAAACCATATTTCACTCAGAAAGGAACGTTATAAATATATCGGATGTTTAAACTTGAAATATGCACCTTTTTTAAACAAATGAGGTAATTTTGAACTTGATGGCAGCAATATTTCTTCAACAAGTTGGGACCGGGTCATGTTTACCGTCTTCTTTTAACAGCGGTCTGTAAACGTCTTTACTTTGAAGCCATGCTGCAGCGTCGTCTTGCTGAAATATGCAAGACATTCCCTAGTTGTGCACTTGTTTGTTCTAAAACCTGCACTAAGCTTTCTGCGTTGATAGTCCCAGATGTGTTAAGCTGCCCATACAATAGGCACTAATGCACCCCTATACCATCAGAGAGGCAGTCCTTTGAGCTGTGAGCTGATAGGACTGAATGGTCCTCTCTTTAGGATGTGGCAGCTGTGGTTTTCAAAAAGAATTCCAAATTTGGATTTTCCACTTTGCCTCCTTTATTTGATAAGAAGAAGACTGTGTTTCTATGAGAGGCTTCTTCTTGCCTGATAGAGCTTTATTCTGCATTTGTGGATGGAACACGAGAGAAGAGATTCAGCCTTGTTATAATGCTCGTGTACACCCAGGTCTGACTGAACTGTTGCCGATGGACCATTTCACTGCAGGACGTTCCTCCAGAACAGTTTGAGACACGTTGCCGCCATCAACTTCAATATTCTTTTTTTTTTTTTTTACCCAAAAGGAACATTTCTTGCTTTAAGCATCTGAGATATTTTCACAGAGAGTAGTTGCAGGTTGTTTTGTAAGTTTTCCACAACGTCCCAACTTTTTCCGAGTTGCGGCTGTAAGTTTGAATGTCGTCCAGTAACGTGAACCGTTCCAGAGGAAGCATTTATTAGTCCGCTTGTGCACCAGCTGTTATCTGTAGAAAACACCTGGATCAGCTACTGCCTGTTCCCTTTGTGTGGCAGACTGTGAACCTGTAAGAAGAAAAAAAAAAAGTTAATTTATTTCTGTTTCACGACCAAAGAATGTGTCGGCAGCGCGACCACAGCTGATTGGTTCGGGTCATTCTTCAGTATTTTCAGAGCGTCGCCTCAAAGCTTTTGAGTTTTAATCGCAGGCTCGAACATTTTAATCGTCTGAAATGGGCACGCGTGGTGATCAGTCTTTGTGTGTGACGGCTGTTGTTGGATTTCTGTGTTTATTTTGTGTATTTTCTACAAATTGTGGTGCTTTTTTGCAGACTGGTCATTCATTGAAGATGTTTTATGTTTTGTTTTTTCTGCTGCTTGTTTTCACTCACGAGCACTTACTCCAGCTGATGCTGAATGTGTGTGTGTTTATATACAGTATATATATATATATATATGTGTGTGTGTGTGTGTGTTTTGTATGAATGTTAGCTCGGGGGACTTTGTTGCTGCTTTCAGGTACAGCAGTTCATTTCAGTTCTTGGTCCAGATGAGAACACTGTAAATGTAGACTCCTGCTTCGTTTAGTTCATGTTTGTTGACATGATCTTGATCTCGTGTGCGATGGTCTGCAGACTGGAGCAGGTGGAAACACTGGAAGTCGGATTACACACACTGTTCTGCAGCGAGCAGCTTCTGTCAGCTCTTTGTGCTTTTTACTCATCAGAACAGAAGAATGTCTTTTTTTTTTTTACGCTTAGTTTAAAAACATCCACTTATTTCTTTTGGAGTTGAATTGGTTTTGTCTACCTCAGGTTGGCAGAGAAAAAGCACTATTTCTAAACTTTGAGGCAACACAGATGTACAGCGCTGTGCAAAAGTCTTGGGTTATGCCCTATTTTCTTCTTTTTGCTTCAGAGGAGCCAGACTTTGTAATCCTTTAATGTGATCTTGATCAATATGTCAAATAACTCGAGCAATGTGTTGTCTCAATAGCTCACAAAAACAACCCCTTTTAAAAAAAGAAGACATTTCTTTGAAGGAATGCACATCACCTGCCCCTTTATATCAGATTAAGATTAGATTAAGTGCATTGTGTGATGAAAACGACCGTCTGTTTGGGTTCAACCTTGAAAATAATGTTATTTTTATTCAGTCGGAGTGTCCTGTGATTGACTCAGCTGCTGCCACATCAAATGTTGGCTCAGTATCTGTAAAACTGAATTATAGACACTTTTGTGTTAGCTAAGGTTAATTAGCTGAAGCCATCTTAAAGATTGTAAAAAGTTGCTTTTTGGAGGCAAAATGTAAATAAATCAGGGCTGGTTTAAAACTTTTGCACAGCACTGTAGGATTTCTGACTGTTCCTGAACTCCAGATGAATGATTTGCACCTTAATGTGTTCGGGGCTCACCTTCGGCTCGTCCTGCTCTTCATTCTGACGGCTGTCGTCGGTCTCTGTGAATGTTCGGCTGATGAATTCTGTGGACGCAGACGTGACGACAGCGTCTTAGCTCGTTTTCACGTAATGATCTGACCGCAGGCGTGCACGCGCTGAGCCGCAGCTCCGTTTGTGTTGCTGTCGTTCACGTGCACGGCGATCTGACGAACTCGTGCCTCCTTCCTCCACGATGGGCCGGAGGCCGGGGTTCGGTGTGGCTTCAGTTGAGCTGGAGGGAGTTTATGCTCACATGCACCAGTTGATTTTCTTACTCATTGTCATTGCAAATTTAAATAAAAATCTACAGTATGTTTCTAGATTGTTGTCTCATGTCTTCAGTTTTACACATACCAGGAGCACTGCAGTTTTCAGGGTTGGTGGTTGAACTCCCGTATTTTAAATTTCTCTCTGGGTTGGGAGATGAATTTTTAGGGTGCAGATTGAATAAACTTTGAGCCTCAGAGGTCCTGCAAACTCCCACCATGAGTTTTTAGGAAAAGGCAGTTTTCAAAAATAAATCTGATATTTGCACATGTTGGTCTGAATCCTTCATAAATCACTCAGCATTACTGTATTTCAGCCTTCAGAGGTTTTATTTTATGCAGTTGCGTCATAAACTGTACAAATAAAATTGAGGTGTTCATGTTGAAGCCAGAGTGAGCAGGCCGTCTTGCATCAGAGCAATAATGAGACATTAAAGTGACTAAATGCTATTGGTTTAATCAGATATCTATTGTTTTAAACGGTTTTACTCTTTTGACTGAAGCTTTCTGTTCATGTCTCAACACCAGGGGGCGCTCATGTGACGGTTCAAGCTCCAAGAGACCCGACCCCTGATCTCAGCTGTTCAGGACCTAAATGTATGGAAGCCCATTTCTGCCACTACATTTTTTTCCCCCTAAATTTGAAATAAGGCAATAAGTATGGGGTGTCCCTAGGCAGAATGGTGACCTCATGAGGTGCTAGGTCATAGCTTTGAGACACGATCCATTAAATCAAAATTTGTTCATGATTAACAAATTAACATTTTCCAATTCCTGGCTTTTAAAGCTAAATTTTGATATCCAGAACATGCAGGTTTTCTGTATTCTTATGAGGATTTCGTGATGTTTGAAAGAGGAAACCTCACACTTTTAGTGATCAGGATTTGTCAGCAGGAAGAAGAAAAAAAAAACTCATTGTAGAGAAAAGCAAATTGTCTTTTCTGCTCAAAATCTGTTGGTGCTGCTCATAAAAAATGCTTCAAAGCATTCTTTAGGATTATATTTTGGAAAGTTCATTCAAAGGATCCATAGATTCATCATTTGGACTTAATCTAATTGCAGCTGTTCTACCACAGATGTTAATTTTGGATGCTCGATGTGACGGGTCATCATCTCATTACTGTTTGGAGAACGTTGGCTCATTTAGTTGGAGCCTTTCATATCGTATCCAGTTGTGCTAAATGTACTTTTCAGCTTCTCTTTCCCAACTTGTAAAACGAGTATCACTGAAAGCGACTTGACTGTTCAGATGTATGAAATGGATCAAGGGGACAAAGAAGAAACAAAACTTCTACATAAGCAAAATTTTATTGTACACTAATGCAGCATCAGCACACATCTATTTTATAAAACAGTCCCAGTGCTCAGACTTCAGCAGGTGGCGACGTGCACGTCGACAGGTTCTGATGGGTCAAATCTGTGAGGACTCCAACCATGAGGAGGTGCTCTTCAGCCGCGGCTGCTGAGAGTCCAGCTTCAGCAGCGCCGACGCTGCACCTTCCATCTTTGACAACCACTCTCTCTGGAGAAAGAAGAGCAGGTGAAAGAGTTCAGAAGCAGAAATATCACACTGGCAAAGATGAGACGATACAAGTTGTAGGAAATTACCATTCAGCTTTCCATAAACTAGTGTTTTTTAAAGATGCACATTTAAACATGAAGCTTACACAAATATTAAGGTTGTAAAAGTTCATCTAAATTAAGTTATTTTTTGCACACAACTGAAAAATGCATGAATTAAAAAAAATGAAAGCCTTCAAGTCTTGTTTTAGGGGCAGTGAGTGAATGACCCACCACTTTAGAAAAAAAAAGATTGACTATTTCCCAAACACTGATGTGAAAGGTTCAAACGTGTGTCCTGATATTTTACAGGTTGAGACGATCAGTTTCAGCGCTCACTGAACCACACGCCTCCTGTCAGAGCTTCAGGGTTGAAGTGATCTACCTTGGCAGCCTCTGACGCAGCTTGCAGGATGAACGCGCCGATGCACTGTTGGTAGCGGTTGTGGTGCATTATTATGAACGAGTGAGGCAGCCCCGACGCTGTGAAGAGACCAGAAAATTATTTGATCGGTACGCAACAACAAAAATATGCTTCACACGTGACCCTGCTCTCATTTGACTCCATGTCAACACAGCTGGAAACAAAAGTTGCATTTACTGGAGGCGTTGAGCTGATCGATGTTCTTTAGCTGGAGTCGGTCCAGAGAGATGGGCTGGTCCAGAACCGTGAAGGTGCACCCCTCCTTCAGCAGCTGATCCAGCTCCAGGTTCTGCTGCAGTCTCAGAGAGTTCTGCTCAGAAATGGTGGACTTCTGCACAGAAAACCAGAGCTAAGAGCCTGACTTTCCACCACGAGTCCAGATGAGAGCGAGGACAGAGCAAGAGGCAAACCTTTTTGTTCCTCTTTATCTTTGTGATCAGCAGGAATTCGTCAAACAGGAAGAGATAAACATTGATCAGCTTTGTGTTCTCTAGTAACGAACCCAAAAAGAAACGGTGTGAGATTTTGTTCAAACTGAAGCACAGAGCGTGGACAATGTGCTGGGTTTGTGCCAGACACCTGTGAGCACCAGTTTCCCTTCGTGCAGCAGACTTCGGTGAGAGATGAGGTTCTCCAGAGTGACGGCCTTCAGGAGATGCTTCAGGTTCTGCAACGGTTTGTTGAAATGTAATAACGCATCGGTGACCAACGCTTTACACAAAAACACACGTTTACATGTAACCAAACGTGTAGACGAGTCAAACCTCAGGGACGAAGGCACGCTTCTCTCTCTCCCACACAGGCAGCCACACCAGCGCATCCCTCAGCTGCTTCAGCTTCCTGTAGTTATCCAGCCATTTGACTTTTCCCTCCAAATCACCTGAAACACACCACACTCAGCTGACTTGGAACGAAAAGGATGGATTTCTGTCGCATGCTGGCTGTTCAATAACCCTGTTTTAAAAGAACAGGAACCTCATGAGTCAGAATGTTATTAAAAAATCTTTTTAAACTTTCAACTTTTATTTTATAGGAAGCAAATTTCTCACTGAATTTAATCTTATGCAGTGCAAGTTGCCTGTTAAAGACAAAAATCACAGTCAGTGAACAAACCTCACCGTTTTAAACACAAATATACTAATTAAATTAGACAGAAGAGATAAAACCTCTCAGCCTGGAATCTGCTGTACTTTCAGGTCTTTTGCATCAGTTGCAAGACATTTATTAAAATAACAAATATAGCAAATATAGAGCAAAACTTAATCATTTGCAACAAAAAAGACAAAAGTTTTAGCTAAGAAATAATTCTCTAAAGGTTTTAAGCCGTTTTCACACTCTGCTCTAGTTTTACAGTAGTCCCTCGCTACTTCGTGGTTCAACTTTCTCAGACTCAATCTTTCACAACTTTTCAAAGTCAGATGAAAATGAGGGAAAAAATATATACATGACACGTGACTGTCAACTTTAATATTACTTATGTGACTGGGACAGTAATGGATACTGTACAGTAAAAAAATTAACCAAAAAGTAAAATATTTCATGCAGGCGCTGCCATTTTGTAGTTCTCCCTCAATAAACCTATTCTGTATCACCACATACAGGTAGTCCTCGACTTAAAGAAACTCGGACTTAAGAACGGGTGTGCAGCGCAGTGTTAGCAAACATTTTACATGTATTTCCTCAACTTTCAGCAAAAAATCCGGACTTACGAACGGGTGCGGCGCCACGTGTAATGAGTTCTGACTTACAGCAAAATCGAGTTACGAACGGTTTGTAGGTACGGAACCCGTTCGTAAGTCGAGGACTACCTGTATAGTCTACCACATGTAGTCCATAAAGACTACATTTCCCAGAAGCCAACAGTGCCCCACCCAGAAGCCCCATTTTCTTCTGCTGAAATGCGTAGAGGGAAAGTTTTGATCTGATTGGAAAAAGTTTGGTTCTTTACAGTGACTTTGGCAACCAGCAGATGCATAAAGCTGCATGGAACCCACTGAGAACTGGACCAAAACCGGAGCAGAAATGGACCCTCAGACCCATCGGCGAACCCGAGAGCTGCTAGCCGGCCCACGAGGACTTCCGAGCACTGCCATAGGTCTGGGAGCCCACCGGGACTTTTTCATCTCTATTGGACCGCTCAATTGGACCATCAGTCCCGAGCTGGCCACCCAAAGGCGCGAAGCGGTCCTCTAAATGCGCTTCGGTGCTCAAGGGCTGCACAGAACTGGAGCAGAACTAGACCCCCAGACTGATCAGTGAACCCGAAAGCTGGTAACCAGCCTATAAGGACTTACAAGCGGGGATGTACCGCCATAGGTCCAGCTTCTCCCTGGAGCCCACCACCACTACCCTGAGCCAGAGAGCCAACCAGAACCGGCAGGGTCGGTCCACCGAAACAGAACCAGGTCGGAGCAGAACTGAGCTGCTGCTGTTCTGACGAGTAAAATTTAGTGGCTACATAAAAGCATGTTGTTAAAATGACGTAGGTTTAAGAGTTTAGAACATTGCACGAGTGTGGGAAGGGTTTATAAACCCTTAAAATATAGAAATACTAAAATAAATATAGCGTCGAACGTTGCAGATTTTCACTTATTGATGGGGGGTCTGGAATATAAGCCCCGCAATAAACGAGGGACTGCTGTACAAGCCTTTGCATCACTGACTGCTGAAAGGTGTTTTTGTCTGTTAGCTCTTGAACCACAAGACTAAATTTAATGAGCCTTTCCAAAAGTTATTAAAAAAACATGAGATAAACAGAAAAAGGTTTGGAAGCTCAGTAATAAACTGGTGAATTAACATCAACCCTGGATGCAGATTTATTGCAACACGGCGTTTTCAGGGAAGATTTTGTAAAAAACTCCATTCTGGGAGTCGTAGAGGCTTTTTAGTAAAAGTTCAGCTGTAGAAGTCAGGGCGTTCTGCAGACCCACACAAACATTTCCACAAAGGAGAGGCTGAAATAACGTCTTAAAACAAGAATTTCTAAAAGGTTTAGGCTCATAAACAATTACCAAATTCTTACAGAGTTGTTAAAACAGGAAGTGATGCAACCCAAAAGTTAAAATAATAACATTTGAGAAGATTTTAGTCATGTGATTTTGTTTACAATCAGCACAGCATCCAAACGTCTGTGGAAACAACAATTCAGTCAAAGTTCAGCCGAGCTTTAAAAACATTTACGTAAAAATAAAAAAAAAATAAAAAAAAGCTAATCTCAGCGCCTCATTACGGCTGATAATTATTATCTGTTGTTTATTACCTACGTGGTGATAAAGGTGTGGCAATATTTGTCAAACTGTAAACAGCCACCCACACCTAAGAGACGACACCAACACCATTAAACAGGTGTGGGGAGAAACAAGCTTTCTGAATATGATTAAAGATTTGTTGGATTGGTTTGTGTTCGGGTATGACACAGGCGCAGCACATTTCCCACAGCCTGTCCTTCTAGTTTCGTGATGAATTGCCACGACATGTCTGCAGGCAGGGGCGGGCTGGCTGCTGTCCAACACATGTGAACCCCCCTAAAGCCACAAAGCAGCCTGTTTGTGTTGAGAGATGACCTCACTTACATCCACATTACACGCAGTTTACATCCTAAAGTGTTTGTAAACATCTCAGCAAAGGTGCTGAGAAAACTCCACCTGAATGACGTCCCTCTGACACGTTGAAGCTGAGCGTATGATCAGGTCAGTTTTATCCAGTAAACAAATCAGACATCTGATCCTGATAAGACCGACATGTTGACGGGTCACGCAGCTGCAGAGAAACTCAGGTGAGGCTGTGAATGATGCTCACATATAGATGTGTCCACCTGCTCGGTGATGGCGTGCAACCTTCTGGTCTCCTCCACCAGCTGGCACCTCTTTGCAATGTTGCGCAGCAGCAGCGGGTATCGGGTTAGCCTGTGCAGCGGCGCCACCAGCAGGTCGCGCAGCAGCAGCCTTCGGCACTGTTCGTTCCTCTCACACCACTGAGGAAAAGACAAGAGAGGGGGCAGAGAAACGCAGTGAAAAGATGTCAGAATAACCGCCTGAAACAAAAGGACCGCGAGGAGAAAGTAGCACACGGACATTCCTCGTTGGTAGGACCGACTCTGAGCTAATTGTTTTAAAAGCAGCGTACAGTAGCGGCGTGTCCTCTTTCATACTTGGCACACGTCGCCTGCAGCTTACAGGTACACAGCGTTCTTGTCACCACAAGTTAAAACAAACAAACAAACAGTCTCTTGTACCTTTACGTACGATCCAAAGTCTTCCCTGGACATGAGCTTGTGCAGATAAAGCAGAGCCGAGGAGTAGTTGAGGCAGTACTTCTCCAGGCAGTGACATATGCTCTCCTGAAAGGTCTGAAAAGAGACGAGCGCTGTTCAAACACTCACAGATTTATGGTTCACGTCAGATAAACAACTAGCAGATCTCAACCTGCACGCAAGCAAAGAATAATCTGCTGCTTCCTGTGAGGCAGATCTTAACCCGTTTATTCCTTGTGATCATTTATAAAACCTTACAGATCAAATTGTTTAAATGTGTAAAAATCTAAAAACTGAATTACTGCAGTTTTTAGCACTTATTGGCATATTTGATACATTTTAAACACCTAATTAGTGCAGCAAAATATAATGTTAATGCTACAATATATATTAACACACTTCTAATTTAAATTTGGAATTAATGGAAAAAATTACTGCTGTCAATCAAAAACAATATTGTGTCAGTATTTTTGTTGATTTTTAAAAAAAGCATTCGATACTATTGATCACACTATTCTCCTTGAAAAATTGAACAAATGTGGTATTAGAGGACCAGCATTACAGTGGGTATCTAGCTATTTGAAAAATAGGAAACAGTTTGTACAGATAAATGGTGTAAGATCTGACCTCTGTAATATCACATGTGGAGTTCCTCAAGGCTCT
>JARVLU010045727.1:0-18519 GCA_031762415.1 Simpsonichthys santanae
TTTATTAAACTCTTTTTTTTTTTTTTTTTTTTTTTTTTTTTTTGTTCATGACACTTGAGTCTAAATTAAACATTTTGGGAAAAATGCACAGAAAATATTTTGGTTAAGACGAGCTAAAACTTTATTTTAGCCCGTGTTTCTAGAATTAGACTGAAAGTGTCGTTCCAAAAAGCCAAAAATATTTAATTTGCATATTTCAGCTAATGAAAATGTCATGAGAGCCAGTTTACAGAAAAAAAAAGTCTTATGTTACTAAAGCGCAAACTGTGCTGAAAGAAGAAAAAATCCTTTACCGTCTTAAAGAAACTTTATTTTCTAATTCTTTATATTTGTTGACTGATTTAATTATCTCAGTTTGTCCCTCTGAATTTATATGGTTGCCCACCCCTGCTTTGATGGAGTCACCCACACAGATTCTTCTCAGTCTCATTTAAATTGTGACAACTTGTTTGATGGAGCAGTGCTCAGATTAAGTGTTGAGGATAACACTCAGCTACTACCACACCAGATTTGAGTTCAGTACCTTTAAAATTGACTGGGTTATAGCCATGTCCATGTTGGCTAAGTTTGATTGCCTGTGGCGGCCATATTGAACTGGGCTGACTCTAAAATGTAATCTGTTTATCTAAATGATTACTTTCTGAAAGTTTTGTTAAAAACTGTCCAGCGGTTCATGAGATATTTTGCTAACAGACAGTGTTGACACCAAAGAGTTGATGGGAATTTTGAATCAAAGATCTTGCTTGAGTGCTCAAATTATATGTTGGGAGTAATTCTCAGCTACTTCCACTCCAAATCTTAGCTCAATATCTGCAAAACTGACTAAGCTGTAGCCATTTTTACATTTTGTGAGGTCACTTGTCTGTGGCGGCCATATTGAATTGGGCTGACTCTACTATGTAAACAGTTTTAGCTGATGATCCAATGATTACCTCCTAAACGTTTTGTTAAGATCTGTCAAGCAGTTCATGAGATATTTTGCTAACAGACAGACAGTGTTGTCACCAAAAAGTTGATGGGAATTTTGAATCAAAGATCTTGCTTAATCATTTAGTGCTCAAGTTATATGTTGGGGGTCATCCTCAGCTACTTCCACTCCAAATTTTAGCTCATTATCTGCACAACTGATTAAGTGGTAGCCATTTTTAAGTTTCTTGAAGTCACTTGTCTGTGGTGGCCATATTGAATCAGCTTGACTCTAAACGTCAGTTAGCTGTAGATGTATATCTAATGATTACTACCTGTTAGCTTTATTAAAACACACAAAGTGGTTCATGATGATACAAACCGTTATTGTTACGCTCTCGCCTTTTCAGCAACAAGTGAGTAGAAAAGAGGAGCAAGTTTAAATGTCCCTCAGAGAATTACTGATGAAGACCACTTTAAAACATCTGATGAAGGTCTGGCTCCTTGGAGGTAAAATGTAAAGTAAGAGGGGCGATTTAGAGAAGGCAGCAGCTGCAGCACCAGTATAGCAGCGATGGTCTGATGTCGGCCCAGAGGGTTCTGGCTGAGTGGAGTGAAAACACGGGAAATGTCAGCAGTTGTTGCAACCGCCCCCCCCGCGTGTCCGCTCGTCTAATTTTAAGCTGCATCTGCTGTAAAAGTGCAGTCTAGAGTACCAACTATGACATTTGTCTGCTTCAAATATGCAGCATCTGTTTTGTGCACGTCCTGATGATCTCGTTGAATCAGTTCAGACCTCCTCCTCCTCCTCCTCCTTCCTCTCCTCTCTCTGCAGAGCTGACCTCCTTCTCTCGCTCTTGACCTCGTCCTCTGTTGAACTTCCTCTGCCACCTTTCTCTCTGCGCCGTGTCCCTCATTGTGTTTGTGTGTGTGTGGGGGAGCCTCTGTCTGTCTGTTAGCAAAATATCTCATGACCCACTTGACAGATTACCCTAGTTTTCATTAATAGAAGAACATCTACAGGTGATTAATGTTTGGCGGTAACCCCATTCAATATGGCCGCCACTGATAAATGGTTATAACTTATGAGGAGCCGTTTGTAAAGTTCCACAGTCAAAAGTTACCATCAATATTTTGGTTTATTTAGCTTTTAATAAGAAAAACATAGTTTTTTTTCTTTTTTTTCAAAGTCATATTTTTACCAGGAAGCACAGTGGCGCAACTGGTAACTTGAGCTAGAGGGTTGCCTGTTCAAATCCTGGTCCGGGGGCCTTTCTGGGTTCTCTCCGTGCATGCATGGGTTTCCACCGGGTACTCCAGTTTTCTCCCACGGACCAAAAACATGCATGTTAGGCTGATTTGTAACTCTAAATTGACCTCATGTGTGAGTGAGAGAGTGAATGGTTGTCTCTATGTGTCCCTGTGATGGACTGAAGACCTGTCCAGGGTGTCCCCCGCCCCTCGCACTGTGATTGCTGGACATGTGCACCGGAGACCCCCGTGACCCAAAATGGATGAAGCGGGTAAAAGATAATGAATGGATGGATATTTTTACCATGCATTTATAAATGTCAAAGTTCCCAACTAAATATTTAATTTACAAGATAAATACTTAGTTTACAAGCTAAATACTTAACTTGCAAGTTAAATATTTAGTTAGTAAACTAAATATTTTGGTTTAAATTAAATATTTAATTTACTAACTAAATTTTTAACTTCTAAACTAAACATTTAATTCCTAAACTAAATATTTAATTGGCTAAACTAAATATTTAACTTGGACCTAAATATATATTTTACAAACTAAACATTTCCACCTAAATATTTAGTTCATTAAATATTTAATTTCTAAGCTAAACATTTAATTCCTAAACTAAACTGAACCAGATGTGCAGACTGAACGGTTCTGATGATGCGGAAAGTATCTTTTAGAAAATGGCTCAGTTCCCTGGCAACAAATTGAAGTCATTTCACCCGACTGTGAGAGGAAGAACAAAATCATCCTAGTCTCCGAATAAAAAATATATATATTTAATGTGATGGAACGAGTCACATTAAAAACTACAAATCTTATACGAGAAAGATAAATGTCTATTTTCTAAAGCTGCTTCTTTAGATTCACTCACTGGGAGGAATTTGGTATAGCCCACTATTACTGCTGCAGGAGCTAAACACAAACAAGAACAGGAAAGAGAGCAAAAAACACAGAGAAGTAAAACTGAGGGAGCAAACTCCAGGAGGGAAACAGACAGGAAGACAAACTGGTTTTTCAAAATAAGAGACTGAATTACTGCTGAAGTTTGTTAGAGAAGGTAAAACCGAGATGTTCCAAGTTAAAACAAGCCAAAAATGCCAAAACAGATAATGCTAAAAGTAGTGTAACGTGCTAAAGATGCTTAAATTACTAACATGTGCACAAATGAGCAAAACAGTGGCTAAAATAGCTAAATAGATGGTAAAGCTAAATTAGCAAAAGATGCTAAGGCCAAAAAGTGATGAAATACCTACTAAAAAGAAAATTAACTGTTGCTAAATTGGGCTGAACAGATGCTATAATTACCAAAACCTATCTAAAAATGGCTAAACGGATACTCAAATCAGTTAAACAGGAGTTAAAAGTGATCAAATAGAAGCTAAATTAATAATTTCTGCATTCAAACAGCATTTGTTGTAAAAGCTGCAGTACCGCCTGATGGCCACCAGATGGGACTGTGGTCACGTCTGTTCTGCAGCCTGATCAGAAAAAACATTGATGAAAAAAGTTTTAAAAGTTAAAAGTACTTTATTTGGATCGTGTTTATCACCAGATGTCAAAGGATAAAGGGCAATGATGCTCCTACCAGTACATCCATGTGTTTGTGTTAGCCAAATATCTCAGGAACCACTGGATGACTTTCATCTTCTCTAAACAGCCTACTTCAAAATGGCTGCCACTGCCAACCAATAACACAAACATTGGTCAAACCCAGTTGTGTTTGTTGCTGAGCGTCATCCCCGACTTATGTTCAGAGGGCTAACAGACTTAACTTTTGGATTAAAGGCTCAGTCTGTTAGTAAAATATCTCAGAAACCAGTGGTGAGATTTTAACTAATTTCTCAGTAAATAATTGTTGGTTTTCCATCGTCGATTGAATACCTTTTGGAGTCAATCCGATTCAAGATGGCTGCCACAGCTACGCAACATTATAAAACATAAAAAAGGCTAAAACTCAGTGAATCTAACAGATACTGAGCTAAAATTAGTAGCACTAAGTTTTGCAAGAGACTGGGCCAAACATTAACATTTGATCACAAAGATAAACCACATTCATTAAAAATTATTTTTAAAAAGTCGCAACTGTTTATTTGTTCATTTCATTCACCAGAATCTTTTGCAGCTTGTTTGTCCGGGTTTACTTATTATTTGTAAAAGTAATGAAAATGTTCTGTCTCATCTGAATTGGGCCTTTTTGTCTTTGTTACGCTGCAGGTTCTGCAGGTTTCAGACTCAAACCCAGGAGTCCAAACAGTGTGATTTAACTTCACACTGACCTCAGAACTGGAGTGTAGGAAAAACTGACCCTCCCACCACCTGGGATGGTTTTTACAGTCCTATAACAGGAGAATGAGCAGGGATGACAAACCCGCCTGATCTGGGCTCTGCCTGCACATTGTTGGAATATTTTCCACGCTGAGTCGATCACGTCTACTCTTACAGAATAGTCTGTGGAGGAACGAGAAGCAGCCGAACGACAAATGCAACATTTTCAGAGAATGAAAAGATTCACTGAATCTGTTAATTACTCGTATGCTGAGTTTTCTAAATGAGCAGACGAGAATTTAAAAACCTTTGCGCTTGAGATTGCGTTTGAGTTTCGGCCATTTTATCTACATTTATTTATTTACTTTTTACTAAAAATGACTAAAAGCATGGAACATTAGAGGCCCAGCATTACCCAAAGGGATGCAAATCACCCCATGCTTTTTATGTTTAATTACCGTATTTTTCTGACTATAAGGCGCACCGGGTTATAAGGCGCATTAAGTGAAGCAAGTTCATTTTTACAGATTTGTGAGCGCCGTGTACCTCATAAAAATCAGTTTGAGGAAAGCACAACCAGAATTAATACATAAGGCGCACCAGATTATAAGACTCACTGTTTTTGAGGAAATAAGGATTTTAAATGTGCCTTATAGTTTGAAAAGTATGGTAAAAAACATCAGCGTTGAAGCCATTTTATGGTCAAACCCTGAGATCATTGTACACTTCAACTGGTAGTGCTTAAAATATATGTTATTAATGACTCTCAGCTACTACCAGACCACATTATAGCTCCGCTTCTGTGAAACCCACTGCATTAGAGCCATTGTTGTGCTGTGGCAGCCATCTTGAATTGGGTTGTCTTCAAACTTGAATCAGCCGTGGATGTACAACAGTTTCATTAAAATTCATCAAGTAGGTCAAACGATATTTCGCTAACAGACAAGCAGGTTTGATGCGAACGTTTTAACATGGATTTGTTAGCACTCTGAGTAAGTGTTGGGGAGCAGTCTCAGCTACTACCAAACCAAACTGAGCCTCAGTTTCAGTCAAATTAGCAGAGACGTAACCAGTTTTGTAGCTAGGTCAGATGGCTGTGGCGGCCATCTTGAATTAGGTTGCCTCCAAAAGGTGTTTAATTGTAGATTAAGTGTTTACTCTAAAGGTTTCATCAATGTCAGTCCAGTGAAGATGCTGTCCCTGCAACCCGACTTCGGAACAAGCGCAAGATAATAGATGGATGGATGGACAAAAACACAGAAAAAAAAGTGTGTACTCTTTAAAACTCGTGTTTTTATTAGTTAATACTGAATATTCTGTCCTTTGCTCGGACGTACACAGAGCATTAAACACATGCAGAGTCCTCTATTCACACAAAGTACACATTTCTCATGTCTCCACGCTCCTCCAGGACGAGCGCGTCACCCTCACGCTCCGGCGCACGAGGACCCTCCGAACAAGACGGCGAAAAAAACGATTGTGGACAAACACGCATGAAACCCCGACAGGTATAATAATAAGAACACTGAAAAATACAAAGTAAAGGAAATCAGAGTTAACTTTTAAATTAAGCCTCTAATACTTCATCATGTATATTGGGTTTTTTTTTTAGTTATTATAGCTTGAGGTGTATAAAACAGCACTGTAAACATGGAGTAACTTGATTTCTAGGACAGCGGTAAAGCTTTCATTTAATAATATCAAAGCTAACGTCGAAGCGTGTAAAAGACCACCTGCGAGAATATGCATTTACAACCCACAGATTTAACAAAGACGCTGAAATATCCTCCCACAAGTGATTCCTTTCACACGTTAAATCTGCAAAAAAATAAAATAAAATTAAAAAAATCCCCCCAAATCCTCACTTTTCCCACATCTGCCACTTTGTCTCTCACAGGAATTGTTATTCTATGTAAGATAATTCTAGCAGTAAAGTGTTTTGTTAAATCACCAAAACCCTCGAAGCAGAAATAAAATAAAAAAATCTGCACTTGAGGTGGATTTTGGGGGAAAACTGGTACAACAGGGTGTTCAGGCCTCCTCCTCAAAAAGTGCAAATCTAGTTCTAACGCAGTAAATAATAATTATCAAGTAACAACAAAAGTATATGCATAGGTACTGTACAGCTACATAACATGGAGAGAGGAGTGAGGACTGAAAGCGAGGAAAGTTTACGATCGGAAGCAGGTTGAATTTAGAGCGACCGTCTTTAAGCCACATAGACTGGTCCAGCGAGGCGTCACGTAAAACCACAAGTAGGCCTGTCACGATAAACTTTACTGGGCGATTGTCTCAGAAATTATTGCAATAAACGATAATATTGTTTGAAATTTGACAATAATTAGTAATCATTGTCAAATTTAATAAGAAAATTTTAATTTGTTTCGTGTGCAGTACCTTTTTCGACCACCGGATGGCAGTGCGTCTCTAAGAAAAAGGGGAGGGAGGCCCTTTGACGTGACATGGGCTGTCTCTTCGGTTCTTAAAATGGCAGATGCTCGGTGTGGTTTGAGCTCTTTAGCATAGCCTTTTTCCACACAATACTTTTAATTAAAAAAAAATAATCAGTAAACAAGTTCTCAGCTTCTTTTTGCAGAGAAAAACAACTTTTTACAACAAGGCACGAGTTTCAACCTTGAATTTTGGAGCTTCGACAAGACGGAGGTTTTCCCCAAGGTCGGCCTGTTAGCTTAGCTCGTAGCTTAGCTTCTTTTAATTATCCAAAAATGCAATTTTGGATGGTCAAAACTGATTTTAAAGAGAAAAGAGAAAGGGAACAGTCAGTGAAGAGCACCGGAGTTGAGCTTTTTGTCGTCCAGTGTCTTCAGAAACAGGAGACACAAAGAAAAGATAAAGCCGATAAACAAAAATGAGGTTGATAATTTTCATTTATCATGCAATTAATTAATCGTTTATCGCGACAGGACTAACCACAAGGACAAAAAAATAAAGCAGGATAAACCTGGAAGTAGGGATGCCCTGATGGTTCGAGGTGTTTCAAGGTAAACGGTTAAAAGACAATGGCCTCAAATTTACGAGTTCTTGACCGCCCAGCAGCCAACCGGCGAGTCAGCAGCGAGCGGATCTCGTCAGGCTGGCCGTCGCCATCAACCAACACCACTCTGAGGACAGAGGACGCCACCAGAGTCTTCCACGAGTCACGGAAAAGCATAGCAGCTACGCTAAGCTAACGCTAGGGTAATGCTACGAAATTGAGATTTTTTTTCCTGCCGTCTCTTCTTTCGTGCTGCTGGAAGTCTTTTAAAGGAGCAAAGTGACAGAATTTATCACCTCGCTGGTTTCCATTTTTCAAATACTGCGTCCGTTTCAGCTTTTAGCAACATTATTAGGTTGGACTCGTGCCTCTGGTGTGTGACGATGACCGTTAAACACGATTAACGTTGTGTTTTTTTTGTGGCTTAGGAACAAGTAATGTTATTTTTTATAATTTTAATAATTTAAAAAAAAGCTCAAAATATGAATTTTTCACATGCAGATCACCTGATGTAGCGAAATACAATTGTAACTAGAGCTTCTGATATTTATAAAAAGCATAATGGTTTTTCTTGGGAACTACTCAAATGTAGGTGGGTGCGTTTCTATCTGAAAGTATCATCGGCCACACAAGATGAATCATGTTCTTTTTAAAGAACGCATGTTGTGGGCGTCTGATGTCACCATTTAAGAAGAAGTGGGGGAAAAGCATAAGAAGGATCATTAAAAATAAGAAAGGCAATCTGGAGAATGACTTTCTTTAGGGAGAAAAATACGAGATAAAAAAATGCAGAAGCGTGATGGACAACGGGGCGCAGATTTAAAGCAGGAAGTGCTTCAAGAATTTTGATCCTCCTAACGCCAGCCTCAGGAGGAAGTTACATCATCGCTCGACCAGTCTATGCCTCATGATAACATTTAATGTTTGTTTGACACACGTGCTGCATCTGAGAACAACCTTTGTTTTATTTGAGCAAACTTTAAGGTGAAAAATGGCCTAAAAGTTGTTTTCAGACCAGCAGGCAATTTCAGTCGCGACTGCGTTACATTACTTTTTAAAACTAGCAAAGATTCCTTTGCCTAATGTTTATTCTTTTTCTTCAAATTGTATTTGCCTTTGTTTGAATTCATCGGCAGGCGGCTGTGCGATTTAAGGATCCTCGGCATCCAGGAACTCTTTCTTGGGAGGCGCGACGCCGCGGTACCAGGAGCAGGAGCCGTCCGCCCTCTTGACGCAGGCGTAGTGGTTGGCCTGGCGCCCGTGCACCTGCTTCTCGATCATCAGGTCCGTCCACAGACACTCCTCGGGAGCAGAGATCTCACAGGGCAGGGAGGGACAGCGCACGATCTGCAGAAACACACAAAACAACATACCTGTATCGCGCGTGTGCAGAACAAATTCACGTGCGTCGCTTCACTAAACAGGACTTGGGTTCTATTTTTAAGGTTAAAAGAAGGTGGTACCTATTTAGTCTAGAACTTTATATTCTTTATCCTGGATCAGAGATGAATTAAGTCAGGGGTTCCTAACACTGGTCCTTGAGGAACACCATCCTGCATGTTTAAGTTGTTTCTCTGCTCTGACACACCTTATTTTAATTAAAGAGTGATTAACAGGCTTCTGCAGAACATGAAGTATTTAAGTCACTGAATCAGATGTGATGGAGCGGGGAAACAACTAAAACATGCACGATGGTGTTCCTCAGGGTTGGGAACCCCTGCATTAAGTCACCACCAAAGCAAACAGAGGGCATCTTGTTCGTAGCTTTGAAACATCCACAAACCATTTCAAGTGGGGAATTTTTTTTTTATGGATTTATTAAAAGAAAGAAAACTAAGCTGTCCTAAAGTTTGTTATTGTCCCAAGAACCTGTTTCTGACGCCCAAGAATCTCATTTACACGCAGGAACAGAGGCTAAGTTAGCAAATTTGAGTCAGAAATGAGCAGAACACAAGCTAAAATGATGAATGTTGAAATGTGACAAATGCTAAAAGTGGCGAATCAGATAGTAAAATTACCGTGTTTTTCAAAGTACAAGGCGCATAAGTGAAACAAAACAGTCAGATAAGTCAAACTTAATTCAACTCATTCACAATAACTCTCAACATTGTGCAGTTGTAACACATAAAATCAGTTTGAGGTCAGAAAGCACAACCAGAATTGCTGTATTTTTTTGGCCTATAAGTCGCAGTTTCTTGCATAATTTACATGCCCTGCGACTTATACACCAAAGCAACGCATTTATAGATATTTTTTCCCAAATTTATAATCCAATTTTTGGCTGAGATACAACTGTTTTCATTCATTTTGACTGAAAAAAAAAAATATTCAGCCAATAGATGGCGGCAGAGTTGTAGTAGCAGTATGGCATGCCGTTGTATCATGAAATAGGTAAACGTGGCTATAATCAAAAAAGTTAACAAAAATAACTGGACTTTATTATACTTTATTGTTTTTTCTTGAACTTTTTTTTTTAATTTACCATGTCCTGCATGACTAAGAATCTTCACCGGCTATTAATGATACAATCGGCTTGCCAAAGTCCCCCCACCTTCATTCTGCTCGCTGCTTGGAGCAAGTCAAACCAGCTGCACCGCCCGGGCAAAATGCAGCTAATTTGACCATTAAAGTGCATTTATTAAGCAAAAGTTCAACTGAGACAACCTTTGGTATAATTTCAAGCAAACAAATAATTGTTTTAGGTGCTTTTCTTGTTAAATTTTGAAGAAACGGACAGCGTTCCTCCCCCCCGCTCGCTCCTGGAGCACCGAGGCAACAAATATACGACTGATTTGACTGTCAAATTGCACTTGTTAAGCAACTCTTAGACTGAGACACACATTTACTTTAATTTCAAGCAAACAAATAATTGTTTTTAAGTGTTAATCTTGTTAAATTCCTGTTAAAGTGCAAGCTCCCGCAGCCGCCATTTGGCAGCCAATCAATTTATGGCACAACACCGGCCCACATTTCCAGGCTGTCAGCGGTAGCGCATAATTGATGCAATGTATTTATGTTTATTCCCACTTTATTGGACATATTTGGACTGATGCAACTTATACAGCGGAAAATACGGTTTATTCCTCCCATACTGCATCTGTTAGGCAACACTACAAAGATTTGTCTCGTGTTGATGCGTTTCATCCCAGTGGAGGGGTGAACCAAACCCACGTGGCACCTCCGCTGCCTTACCTTGCAGTCGCAGCCCATTTGGTAGCGCTGGCTGAGGCTCTTCTTCTGGGTGGCGCTCAAAGAGTCCCAGAGCATGATGTAATCACACAGGGTCACATGCATGCGCCCGCCCGCCTCGGCCTTTCCTGGAAAAGAACGAGCGCGTCACGTGGAGCTTCAAAGCAACAAGAACGTTCAGACATAAGATTTGGGACAAATACACAGTCAAACCTTGGATAAACTGATAAAAGATTCACTGCAACGTGATCAAATCCTTTTCGCCGCCCGCGGGCGTCGGCAGACGACTTGTTCCCGTGAAGGGATCGAGTCAGAACATGAGGTTTGAAACAGTTTACAGAGTTGCTGAGCGCGCCTTCCTTTTGTCTTTACCGCCGTCCGCCTGCAGACGCGTCTGACTCACGTTTCACTGCAACTTTCCCAACTTTTGAACCATCAACCGAAAAGGCAACCAAATAATTGACCAAAGATGCACGACTCAGCAGAAAGTTAACCTTCTCCGCGTCTGCGAGAGGAACCGCTGGCTTCAGCAGTTCCTCCTTACAACTCTATGTAATTAAGGGGGGTGGGGGGTGATTGCGGGTGCTTCTCTGTCTGTGATGGAGAAAGCAGAGCAGGAATGACCTCATGTTCCTCCGCGTCTGCTCAGCAGCAAACATCAAAACCGTGAAAACAACTGCTGTAAAGGTGTTTGATTCCTGCTGCGCTCAGAAGATCCCACTCCAGACGTCGTTTCTGTAAAACAGTATTCATTTGTCTTTCCGACCACTTTCTCAAGTTTCAGTTGTCAAATGTCAAACGCAGAGCAGGCGAATTTATGTGTGTGCTGCATAATTTACTGAAGAAGCCCAAACTGGGTTGTTAAAAGTTAAAACGAACAGAGGTGAAAAGTTAGCAAACTTGAGTCAGAAATGTGCAGAACACAAGCTAAAATGCTAATCGTGATGAATGTTAAAAGTAGCCAAACGAATGGTGCAGCTAAAATAAGCGAAATAGATGGAAAATTAGTAAAAGAGCAGCTAAAGGTAGCTAAACCAATGTTAATATATACTGTAGGTCAAAGCCGTAAACAAGATGCTAAAGCTTGAATTAGCAAAAGAGCTAAAATGAGCAAAACTGTGGATAAAAGTAGCAAAACTAGTGCTAATATTATCAATATTCTAGCTAATACAAAAAACAGATGCCGAAAGCTTGAATTAAAACAAATGCCTAAATGATAAAGCATAGTAAAAATAAGCAAAACGGCAGCTAAAATGAGCAAAACAGTAGCTAATATTGGCAAAGCTGTAGCTCAAAGTAGCAATCAGATGCTAAGATTAGCAGAAAAGTGGATGTAAGAAGCAAAACCTGTACGACTATAATCAAAACTGTAGCTAAACATAAAGATGCTAAAGCTTAAATTATTAAAATGGATACTTTTGTAACAAAACATGCTAAAATGAGCAAAACAGGAGCTAAAATGTACCAAAAAAAAAAAACCAAACAAACAAAACAAACAAAAAAAAAAACTGCAAAAGTGTAGCTAAAAGTATCAAAATTGCAGCAAAAAACAACAACAGTTGAAGCTTAAACTTGTAAAATATAAAATAAATGTTAAATTACATAAACATACTAAGCTAAAACAAAAAATCCTAGCAAATAGCTAAAAGTAGCAGAATAGTAGCTAAAAGAGCAAAATAGCAGCTAAAAGAAGCAAAATAGCTAAAAGTAGAATTGTGCCTAAAAGTAGCAAAATCGTAGCTAAAAGTAACAAAATCGCTAAAAGTAGCAGAATAGTAGTTAAAAATTACAAAACAGTAGCTAAAAATGACAAAATAGCTAAAAGTGGCAGAATGTAGCTAAAAGTAGCAAAATAGTAGCTAAAAGAAGCAAAATAGCAGCTAAAAGCAAAATAGCAGCTAAAAGAATAGCAGCTAAAATAGAATAGTAGCTAAAAGTAGCAAAATAGTAACTAAAATGAGTACAATAGTAGCTAAAGTAGCAGAAAAGTAGCTAAAAGTAGCTAAAAGTAACAATAGTAGCTAAAAGTAGCAGAATGGTAGCTAAAATTAGCATAAGAGCAAGTTTTCTGAGGCAGATTTTAGAGAATAATGTATTTGAAGGAGAAGATGAGATTTCTGAACTGAGCTGAATGTTTTTGATATGTGGATGCTTAAAACAGCCCAAAGTACGCAGAAGGTCAATACATAAATAAATAAATAAATAAATACAAACCTCTGCAGAAAATGTAAATGACATAAACGCTGACTCAGCATTCACACAATAAGACTGAAACAAAGTCGGGTACTGGAGACTGCAGTTTATAATTCCTAAAGTGAAAACTTTAATACGATCGCTAAAATAACAATCATTACAGCTGCTCTAAGTTTTCAAATGGTGAAGAAGACTGTCCCAGCACAGTCCAGGTCCCACCAGTCTCCTCAGGGTTTAGTCAGTGGGGTGTCATTACCCAGAATAACAAACAGAAACTTCCCGACGTGCTCATTAGTTTTTATCCACGTCCGTGTTCGCCTGCCTGGTTTCGTCCAGATCTTAGCTGCTTGTGGAAAACTGTCGCTTTTGAAACATTCTAGGAACTTCCTCAAATAAAACACAATTAATCTGCTCCTTTTTGCTCAGTTATAACGAAAATGCTTCCAAATTGAAAACAAAAAGCTTTTTGATTTGTTTATTGCTTTTAGACTTCAAATTCAAATCAAATCTATTTTTAGATCAATTGTTGACATTAATTTTTTTTTTTTTTTTTGTCGTGTAGTGTTTTTTCCTCATTTCTTTGTCAGAATGGTTGTACAACATAAAGCAGAATAAGAAACCAAGACTTTGTCTCTCAAACCTGAAATCAGGTACTCTTTCTTGCCGGTGACATCCAGGGTAACGCCACAGACGGCCGACACCGGAGCGGTGAAAACTGCCTCGATGTCCTCGTTTGGACCCTTGAACATCTGAAATGTAAACACATAAAAAGGTAAAACAATTCTGCTTCAAATCTGTTTTTTATTAAAACACTTCAGTTGGAACCTGGAGGATACCTTGATTTGTTTGACGTCATACTGGATCCTCTTGATGGGGTTCCCGTAGATATCATTCCCAGAATCCACCTCTCTCTCCCCCACCACCTTCGCACGAATCACTGGCAGGAAAACACAGAACCAAATATCTGACATTTAATCTTTAAAACAAAAGCAAACCATGACAATTTAGTTTATTTTTAGCACCAGAGTTACATTCGCAAAACCAACAAACACTAAAGCGGTACACCGATGACTTCTTCTGCAGGATTTGAATTGTGAATGTTTGTAGTTTTTGAGATAAGTGGTTTTTTGGACTGGAGTTGAAGATGGAATGCAAGTGAACCTTAATGTTTTTGGTGCAAGATTTTATTTTCTTGACCAAGGCAGCGCAGAATGATGGATCCTGGCGAGTGGAGGGTGCCACCAGGTGCAATGGCGGAGCTACGGGGTGGCCAATGGGGGCCTTGGCCATCATAGATTAATATTTTGCCACCCCAATCATTTGAAAAAACTATATTTTTAAGCAAAATAAAAACTAGAAAGCATACACTGCAGTTTCCTCAAATGATAGGGATGCTTGTTTACATATACAGGTTGTCCCCGACTTACGGCGACCCCCCAGTGACGTCATCGCGCCGTTCGTTGCCTTTTTTATGCAGCATTTTTATATTTTTTCGTTTTTTTTAGGGTATTTTGTTAGCTAACTGCTTGGAAACACATTAAAACGGTCGTTCGAAGTTGTTTTACATTGAAAAAATGTGTTTAAAAAGACGTTACCGATCGCCGTTTTAGTTTCGGTTTCGATTTGCGGCCATATATGCGGAAATACGGCGCCATGTGCGTTTGGTTCCGACCTACTGCAGAATCGACTTACGAACGGTCCTTAGGTTCGGAACCCGTTCGTAGGTCGAGGACTACCTGTATTTGTAATCAAGGTGACATTGTAACCATTGTGATTCATGGTTGAAGTCAAACACAATGTGTAACTAGTAAATGTAGTAAGAATTGTGAGATGTTGTTCCTGATCAGAAAACCACAAACGGCGGCTTTTCGGAAAACTGAACAGAAAAACAAGCCAAAAATAAGCAAGACCTAGTAAACAACTTAAGAATTGCAACAGACATGTCCAAGCAAGTCTCTGTGGGGACAACACCCTTATTGACCAAAGTAAACAGGCCGTAGAGAAGCCCTAACACAATAACCCATCCCACCTAAAAGGGGAGGTAAAGTCTCCTGATAGGAGAACTAAATTCTGATTGGAAGAATGGAGTTGGACACCTCCAAAGAGGGGATGATAGACAGGGAGTGAAAATTTTTAAAACAGCCCTGTACCAACAGTCTGGGCTGAGTTTTGCCCGGAGATCGAGGGATGCTGAACTGATCGAAGACAGGCTCCAGCTGCCAAGAGGGAAGAGGCGATTCGAAGACAAAGAGGACTTCTCTTTTTGAACAAGAATGGAGTCCTTTTCAGCTCAGCCCAGATTTCCAACTCTGACTCCCTCAAATTTGCAGCAGCAGAGCCAGGGGTGACCCTGTTTCCAGCTTGAACAGGGTATCGTGCCTCTCACCACGTGAGGAATTCCCACAGAGGAGTGATGGTGAGTGGACACCTCTCAGACTCAGTTCCTTATCAAATATTAAATCAGATCAGAGCATTAGCAGATAGGGTAGTGAAAAGGGCAGTGAATTTCTTGCTGGAATTGTTGGTTCAGAGTTGCCGAAGGTTGTCCGTGTTCATCCCTCACTGGGATAGTACTCAATCCCCTCCTAAGCTGGACTACTAAACATCAAGTCCCACGACTGATCGAACAACTGAACTGTATTCACTGTATAACCAAATGTAACCTGTATTAATTGAGCTGATGCTGTTTTCCCCTGCCAAACGCTAATTAAAGCAAAGCAAAATGTAAGATTGGACTCTTATTTCACCACCCCTCCTGTACATGGAAAAATGGAATGATTGGTTCAATATTAACAGTAGATGTATAATTTGGAGGTTTTAAAGGGTTTCGTAGCTGTGATTATAAAAACAACATCCATGAATCTAGTGTCTAGATTCTAAACAACACCAGATCAAAAGTCAATTGCAAACGATAAAGAGGTAAGCAACCGTGAACTGCGTTTCTTCGTGCCAAACATCCCTACTTCGGCTGCTAGGTCAGGGCGAGGCACGAGGTGTGAAATTGGATGTGACGCACGGACAAAAGCTGTGAGCAAATCTGGGTGAATTACCTCGTTACAGCCTTAATCAAACTGTTCTGAGAGCGGCCACGGGTAATACCCTTGCCTCAAGGAAAGTTGTGACCCGTTAGTGGAGGAGGCTGCAGTGCGGGCGTGGCACGTGCCCTGTGTCTGTCTGACGGAGAAATGATAGGGGCGTGGCTTATGTGATGTCATGATTTGACCATTTAGTCTTGCAGTGGCCTGGATGTGGATCAATCACTGAAGGTTTGTTGTCTCAGACAGTTTTCGTGTAGGTACTATTAGCGTTTCGTTTTTCATGGCAAGATATCAAATTTTGAGGTCTGGCCCTGCCCCTTCAGCATGTTCCAAAATGAACAGTTTAGGTAACATTTTGTCCCCCATGCCTTTTGAACAAACCGGCCAAGTTTGAAACCGATTGAGCAAAATACCTTGGAGGTGTTTGTTCAAATGCAGAGGCTGTAAACTGCCAAAAAGGTTGTAGATTTAAGACACGTTCCAAAATGGCTTCCTTCCTGTTTATTGTACAATGCTGGTGCCAGAGGGTTTTCTGTGTATCTTGGGGAAATGGACAAGTGTAAAATGTCATGCTTCTACGACAAACTAAGGTTAATGAGGAGGGTATTTTGAAAATTTACAGGTGGCGCTCTTGAGCTGTTTCTTTTGCGATTTTTGAAATATCCCCAAAATGTGTAAATTTTCAACAGGCCTGATGGGTCCCCCAAATTTTGTGAGTTTTGGGAAATGTTTATGCCCCCAAATGGCTAATTCTTTTGTCGGAAAATTTTCAGTTCAGGCCTGCAACACTACGATTACAATAGGCCTTCGCAGCGCGTCACTGCTAGGGCCTAATTTGTCTAGAACTGCTCACTGATGATGCACAATAAATCTGTTACAGAGAGGATGATGTCTCACTGAGACATAACTGTTGAAATAATCTAGGGGTTGCACTGGAGCCATATGTTAAACCACAGTCTCAATGTGTCTAGAAGTGCTCACAGATGACGCACCAAAAATCTGGTGCATATCAGATGATGTCTCACCGAGATATAACTGTTGGAATAATCTAGGGGACACAATAGAGTGAAATGTTAAAGAACATTACCAATGTGTGTACAAGTGCTGACGGATCATGCACCAAAAATGTGCTGCAGATCTGTTAATGTATCACTGAGCTATAACTGTTAATGATGAAGGGGGGCAGTGGAGTAAAATTTTAATGAACCGAAATTTGGTACATTTGTCCAATTTCCCAAGGTGTACAGAAAACCCTCTGGCACCAATGTTGTACGATAATCAGGAAGGCGGCCATTTTGGAACGCCTTTCCAAATTTCACACCTTTTTGGTGGTTTACAGCCTCCGCATTTGACTGAACTCTTCCAAGGGATTTCTAACTTGTCCATTTGGTTCATAAGACATGAAATGAAGGCAAGACTGATCAAATCATGATATCACTTAAGCCATGCCCCCTGACAGGAGGAAGTGTAAAGTTTTACATTGAACAGTCCCTGTCTGACTCCTGTTACCTATTCAGTATGACAGTGTCCAGTGACCGTAGACATGTTGGTGTAAGATGCTTTCCAACAATGACAGTTTTGGGTGGAACACGTGGGCGTGATGACATAGCAAAGTAAGATGTAATGCCTTCGGCTTACGTTTGGCTCTAAATTCCACATATTTGAACTGAGGTGCACCAAAATCAATATGATCAATCATTATCCACCCCTTGAACAGGAATCCATGATAATTGACCAATAGCCTCTACAGTGTCCCCTAGAATATTTAAAAGCCTCAGCCCCAAGCCATTTTTCACCAATAATTCTGAAACTCTGTGAACATCTGTATCTTCTCAGGACCTATGAAAAAGTCTCGGTGCCGTGGTCCAAAACTGACAGGAAGTCGTCATTTTGGGTCAAATGGTCATTTTTGGGTATTTCTAATTGTGGATTTTAATGAACTCCTCCTAGGGATTTTGAAGGATTGCCTTCAAACTTGGTTAATGTGCCCTTAACACACTGGGGAGTAAAATTTACCTAAAACGTATTTTTTTGTAAATGTTAAAGTGACATGATTGGCTTCGGTGTGTAGGAAGATGAGGAGACTCCAGTAAAATAAGTAAAAGTTTATTATGAATAAAACAAAACAAAATGCTGATGGGACTTATGCCCCTTTTCCACTGCTCGGCGCGGGTCGGATATTGCCCAATATTTGCCTGCAAGATGCGCGCCGGACGCATTTTCCACCACACTTCCGAGCCGCGCCGCTCCATAATTCTGGGCCCCTTTCGGTCGAGGTTCCATCCGACCCAAGCCGTGATGTCTGACACACTGTCGGTCACTGATTGGTCGGGGGGAGGAGTCCGTGGGGAGGAGTCTTCTGTGTCTTTTCAAAACAAAGGATCCTCCATCTTGTTTTAGGCCCGCATTACACCGAAACCTACTTGGCTCGTATTGTTGGTAGCTCTAAAAAAAGACAAATCATGTCCAATCAGGGGTTAATGTAGAAGTGCAGGCGTTGTTGTGCTTGGTGGCTGACGAAAAAAGTCAAAGCAATCTAGATGGAGCGACTGGAGGGTGATTTGGACACAGCCACTGCTCTACTTGAATCATTTATAGAAGATGGTGAGTGTTTTCTAACTTTAAACATATTTTAAGTTACTCATCTCATCGGTTCTGAACATATTTTTAACTAACAA
>JARVLU010045744.1:0-18477 GCA_031762415.1 Simpsonichthys santanae
TAATGAAGCTGTCGTGTGGACACTCTTTCATGAGCCAATCCAAGTCCACAAAGATCTGGTGAGTGTTCAGAAAAACAAAAGGTAAGGTGGTGTTGAGTCAACACGGAGCACATGAGGGTCAATGTATCATATTCAGAGTGAATGCACTGGAAATACTATATTTTCAAAGTAAACCATCTAGATTACAATTAGTGACAAATTGTTAAAAAGGATACTGCTGTCATATTTTAGTCTTACTCAGTCAATCGTATCGACATGCAAACTTGTCAAACAAGTCACTTGTAGCCATAAAATGATGATAGAGACATTTTGATCTTGCAAAATTATAACTTTCTTTTTTGTCTTATCGACCTGCAAGACAACAGGGCTGTGGTTTATGAGTTGCACGAGTCAGTGCACATGGCAGTTTTCATGGCTACTTTGTTGCTCAGCAGGTGCGTGTATGTTGAACTCTTGAAGAACAATTATAGTTGTCTTTAAAGAGGATTATTCATGTTCTCAGATTACCTTGTTCTGATTGTCAAAGAAGTATGCACCTTTAGCTCTGCTGAGAGGAATTAATTACTTAAAAGTGTCGTTGGTGTGGGTTGGCCCATTAAACCTACCAAGATGTGTAGTACCTAAATGGCCTCGCACCACTTATATCTCTGAGCTACTTGCACCGTATGTTCCCTCTCAGGCCCTGATATCATTTGATCAGCTGCTTTTGGCTGTTCCCCAAACAAAACTGAAGCTCAGAGGTGATCGGGCATTTTCAGTTGTGGGCCCCAAACTCTGGAACAACCTGCCCCACAACATTAGACAAGCCACTTCCCTTCCTATGTTCAAACCACTGCTAAAAAAACATGAATTCTCTTATTTCTTTGTTTTAACTCCAGCGTACCTGATGACTACATTGGGCAAAGGAATTTTGTTTATATGTATTTTTTATTTAATGCTCTTAATTAATTTTTCAGTACTATCATGTGTTTTTTTTTTCTATTGATTTTACTCTCATTGGTAACAGCTGTTGTAATAAATGTGATTTATAAATAAAGTTGACTTGACATGTAACCAATATGTTTTGGTTAAGGTGATGAAGGAAACATGTCTGTTCTGTTCTCAGGTTTATCTTTTCCCCATGGACACAAACTTCATGAACAACTATCGACCTGTACAACCGCTCAATGGACGTCAGGTCACTGCCTCTCCTGAAACTCCTCTACCTCCCAGTGAGTTAGAAAATCATGCACTTTTTTTTCTGTTCAGAAGTTTACAAACATGTCAGTGACATGGATGTCAAAAACAAACCAACAAACCAACTAAAGATTGTTGGGGTTTTTTAAATTAAAAATAAATAAATGAATTTTCATTTTTACACACAAACAGAAAATGCAAAGAACAAAACACACCCTCCCACACCGGATTGGGCAAACATTCACTAACAAATCAAACAGATATTGACATGTTTTCCACATACAATAGAAAAGACCACCAAGGTGTATCTATTTTTTTCTAAATTAATTTGGTACTTCACCACTCGTATCCAAAGTACATATGCTGGGCGTTGTGGGTCCTTCCAACTGCACAAAACAAGTCTTCTGGCCAGAAGAAAGCCAAAAGCAATCACATCCCTCTTGTACTTGCTGAAGGACGTGTCCACAGGGACCACCCCAAACAGTGAGATGAATGATGATGGGTGTACAATTTTGCCACATATTCCAGAGAAGGTATCAAAAATAGATTGCCAAAAAGTCTGAAGTTTAGGCCAGGCCCAGAATGCATGCAAGAGCGTAGTTGGAGTTTGTGTACATTGATTACATGCGGGGTCCAGGTCGGCTTTGATCTTGAACAACTTGTCAAGTCAAGTCAGACTTATTCATAGAGCACATTTAAAACAGAAACCGTTAACAAAAAGATCACATCCTCAAATAAAAAGTAACAAGATATTTACAGCACATGGAATAAAAATATACAACACAAAAGATAATTAGAAATAATGAAATACTAAATCAGATTACCCTGTGTCAAATGTCAAGGAATAATGACAAAAAAAAAAGGCATAAACTCAGTCAGAAACAATGAAATTCTAAATCAGATCTGATGATCTTGTCTATGTTGGGGTCAGCCAGGCTTCCATCTCACGTCTTCAGCTCGTCCAGAATACTGTTGCTCAGCTCTTAATTGAAACTCGTAGAACTGAACATATCACACCAGTTCTGTCCTCCCTTCACTGGCTCCCTGTGCGGCCTATAATAGTCTTTAAAATTCTTCTGTTGACCTTCAAATACCTAAATGGCCTCGCACCCCTTTATCTCTCTGAGCTACTGGAACCATACATTCCCTCCCAGGCCCTGAGATCATCCGATCAGCTGCTTTTGGCTGTTCCTAAAACAAGACTGAAGCTCAGAGGAGATCAGGCATTTTAAGTCATGGGCCCCAAACTCTGGAACAACCTGCCCCCAACATTTGGCTGGCCACCTCCCTTCCTCAGTTCAAATCCCTGCTAAAAACACATCTGTTCTCGCAGTTATTTTCACACAGTGTGAGTTGATTTGGTGTTTTTTTTTTTATTATTATTTTTTTGTTTTGTTCTGTGCTCCTATGTTTTAAATGCATTTTTAATTCTTCAGTATTATCATTAGTGTTGGGTATTTTTTCATAAATTTTTACTCCCATTGTTGTGTTAAGCACTTTGATAACAGTTTCTGTTTTAAATGTGCTCTATAAATGTAGTTGACTTGACTTTAAATAACTTTAAAGTCTTGAAGAGATGACTTTACTCCACCGGTCAAATGCTGTCTCAGTGTCAAATGAAAGACCGACTTTGTCACAGCTGTGATTGGGTGGGGAGAAAAAAGATTGTTTTGAGCTGAATTTTAATATAAAAAGGCAAGATTATTGTCTCTTTAGTAAATGTCAACAAAAAAAGATGAAGCCATTAAATAGTGAATAATATACAGGGATGCACATAACCTTTTAGTGGGCTCCTCAGGTGAATACCAGGAAATGGTGTTTGGTACGCACCCCATATGCAGCTTTGTCTTTATTCACTCTCACTATCCTCTGCTTCCGCTTTCTGCATGGTGAATGATGCAGATGCTGCAGATGTACTTCCTTGTTCTTAGTATTTTTTTTTCTCTTTCATTATTTGGTTAAAAAAAAACTATTCTGTGAAATGTAGTTATGACATCCTTCACAAGTGTGTATTTGTATCTTGTTGCATTGTTCTGTTTTGTGGTGTTAATAAAGTTCTAGGGAAAAAAAAAAAAATCATGGGCTGCATCAGCAGGAAAGGGGCATTTACCTTCCGGATCCAACTAGTGCAAAATAAATAGATAAAGAAATTAATAAATTAATTAAATTAAATTAAATTAATAAATTAATTAAATAAATAAATACGTAAATAAATATGAACATATGTACAAACAAACAAACAAACGAACATTTTACTTTGTAAAATGCTGCACCTGCCTGCCAGACCTGGGTGGAGGCGGGGCCGCCCAAGTGCAGCAGTAGAGGTGTTCTGAGTGTTAACGCTGTTAATTAAAAAAAAGTCCTTTAAAACAGAAAAAACAGGGAACGCCGGTCCTACAGCCACACCATTAGACCTGCACCGGGAAATCTCCAGATACTCCCGATAACGTTATAACGCATTCCCGATTGTGCACCCCTGGCAATGTATTCACAAGTCATGAGTATTGCTATCAATTTACCTAAGAAAATACATTTAAAAACACATAAAACTATATTGTGTATATTGTATATTATGTCCATGACAAAAGTATGTAAACTTCCAACTGTAAATGTTTATAAACTTAAAGTTTTAAATATGGATTTACACAATAAACATAACTTTTGTCTCATTTTTAGAATATCACTGGTGCTATGATAATCACTGTGGTACGTATTCTTTAACTTCTTCACATTTAAAGTTAACTTGAGAGTTTTACTGTGATAGTGCTGTCAGGATGGAAAGAATTGTGATGGAAACTTTTACCTTTTTCTACAGATTACAATCCGTCCCTTTGGTACCTTCTGCCTGATTCCCACTGCAATGGCAAAAATCAGTCCCCCATCAACATTGACACTCAACAGGTTACGATGGATGATGCTCTTGGTTCCTTCCAATTTAAAAATTTTGATGACCAGTCTGCTATCAAGAACATCATCAACAACGGTCACACAGGTTGTCTTAAGTTCAAGTCAAGTCTGGTCAACTGATACCTTATTACATATTTTCCAAAAGATTTTCACATAAAATATTTAAACAAGTTCACCTTTACTAGAGCTCAATGCGATTTTATTTGTATTATTAAACTTTTAGTGGAGTGTGCATTACAAGACAACCTGGTGGAGGTGTCTGGAGGTGGTTTGAAGTACGTCTACTCAACCTTTCAGTTCCACTTCCACTGGGGCACTGAAGCATCCAACTCGCAGGGCTCAGAGCACACAGTGGATTCACAAAGATACCCAATGGAGGTAGTTACATATACTTCTCATATGCATTTAAAGTACTGTGCTTTTGACTTACTTGTTCTAAATATCATCAATGTACTGTTTTGTCCAGTTGCACATAGTCAGCAAAAGGAAGGATTTGACTTTGGAAGAGGCGTTACAGACTTCTGATGGCATGGCAGTGTTTGGATTCTTTATTGAGGTAACATCTGGAGCATTAAATTGGTCTGGTAAACAAAAAGTAGCAAAATCAAACTCCTAGCTAAAATGTAGAGTACAAAAAAAAAAATAGAGGGGGGAGGAATGGCTTGACAAAGTCAGACTGACTACAGTACCTGCAATGCTGTCACTCAACTGTTTGTCTTGCTGTGCAACATTTTAGGATTTAATCTCAATTGGGATGAAATTCAACAAATAATCTGAGTGGAGATTTGACTGTACAAGAAAAGTTGTGTATGAAACCCAGAGTAAAAAAAAAAAAAAAAAAAACCTGCAGCAGTGCTTAACAGGAACCAGATCTTGCCAGAGCAAAATCCAGGAACTCTCTAATTTTGTCAAGTTGCGTTCTGGCAACTGTTTGCTTGGATCCGGCAACTCTCAGGCTTACTAATAATGAAGTTATGAACAATTATGACTGCCTTGTTGTTTTGGGAGCGATGCTTGAACCATGTTGCTCCCTTTTGCTGGTAACACACATGCAACAAAGAGTATAAAATCAAAGCGAGAGTGATACCTGCCCCATTTTACCTCTTTCACATTGAAAAAATCTTTTAGTTTTATTGTTGAGTTTGTCAAAGCACAATTTTGACGTTTTATTTATTTATTTATTTATTTGTAAATACAGGAGTTATATTTAATAAATGTTAGGGGTCTATTCTTTGCTAACAAAATATATTTTATGTCAAACAATTTGTCAGATTCTTGTCTTGTGAGCATGCACATTCCCCAGGACACCCACCCCCAGCCGGTCCGCTTGCCATTTGCATTCTGGCATCAATCAGTTTACAAATTAAGCCCTGCCCTACATACCATTCTACCAGTTTTCTGATTCTTGGTCAATTTTAAGCCACATTTGGAGTTAGATTATGAAGATTTTGATCTGTATGCTGTATTTTATAGTTTGGAAATTGAAACTGCAGTCAGCTTGAGTCAGTTTGGTAACCCACTTTCCTAAATATCTGTTTCCAGGCTTCACAGACGAATAAAAGCAATAACTCCAGTTCAAACGTTTCTCAGCCCACCACAAGTTCAACAACTGACATGACACCCTGGAAAAAACTAACTAATTACTTATCTGCTATCCAGAACATTAGTGAGTACTGTACACACTTGTTTGATTGAATACAAAAAAAAAAAAAAAAAAAAAGACGCATGACTGCATTTGTCAAAACATTTTTTTCATTTTTTGCTCTTACGTAGGTTCGGAAGTTGAAGTCACAGATAAGATCTCTATCGATGACTTGCTTGGCAGCGTGAACCGTGATTCATATTACCGCTACAGCGGTTCGCTTACTACCCCTACATGCAATGAAGCCGTGGTTTGGACAATCTTTAAAGAGACAGTCAAGGTGGATAAGAACCTGGTATGTATCACGTGCATCTAACAGGTGATCTGCCATGACTTTATTCAGCAGTATTGCAGATTGAGAATGGAGTCAAAAAAGAAATGTCATTCAAGTTGCAATTTTTGCAAAAAGGCATTTGTTGAACATCTTCGTTGCAACATTTTGACATTTGTATAATGCACACATGGTTGCATATCTTGAGTTTGATTTCTATTTCACATTACATTTCTTAAACCTCTTAGCATTGTTTCAGTGTTTACACTGACATCAAATGGCTGTAACAGTACATGTAGGTGAAGTAACAAAATTAAACAACTAATTCAAGACGGTCACATCTCTCCCATTGTGGTGTGTATGTCAATATTTGCCTTGCAGCCTTTAACGCTCGTAATTGTGTGGTGTCTCTTTAAGATAGCTCAAGTTACTGATGTGATACCATAAGTATGCTCCACGGACGCTTCCACAGCTGCCCGCTGCTCCACCTGGGTGTATTTCCCGTGTGATGGGTTAAATGCAGAGAGCAATTTTGTCATTGTATGGTAACATACAATGCCGCCGTGACTCTTTGATCCGCCCTACATCTGCGTCTTGGCCAGCCTGCTCTGCTCCTGCCAAGTATCACTTCACTGCTACTTTAATGTTTTAATCATCACCTGCTTAAAGATACTGCACTCTGAGGTCCAAGAGAAGATGTCTGGTCACCATTTTGTAACGTGGGTTGAATTTACAATTTGTGGTCAAGAGGAGGTGGTAAAATATTACTGGCAGTTCCACAGTTCTTGTCCCCAGTTTAACAACTGCTCTCTCATCATACATGAAAAGATCAGAGTTCATACAACCCGTAATGTTACCCTTTGAGTTAAGAACTTCAACTATAAAGTCCATCTCACAGTCGACGTGTCCATCGACAAACAATCTTCTCCCATAACTCTCTACAGAAGGTAGTGGTGCATACTTGTGATGTCACTTTAAGACAGAAGCTGCCATAAAGAGATGTTACAAACCTATATCTACTGAGTGTTTGCAAAGAAAAGAAAAAGCCAAACCCAAATTTAAAATCTTTATCTAGATTTAATAGAACAATGTGTTTAGACGTTTAGAAACTGAGATGACAGGTCACAGTGTGCTTCTGTCACGTTCTACAAAAAAACAAACCATGTGATCCAATAAGCTCTTTGTAGACGGCAGAGGTAAAACTGTGATGAGGAATTCATCAGAGTAAGGTTTAAATATCATGTTTAAAGTATTGAATTCAATGGAAGATAAATATAAGTTTAAACAATTAAACTGAGCGAAAGAGCAAAGGCCACTAACAACCAGAAAAAGCAAAACCTGATGAAGCCTTTAAAGTAATGGGACAACACAGAAGAAACTTCCAAAGACTTGAGTTTGACTGCACGCATTACATTGTTCCCCCTATAGAAATTACACCCGGACCTGCCATTCTGTGTCAGTTTCTGCTTCCTGTCCTCTCAAACCCCCAGCCGGTTGAAGCAGATGGCTGCTTGACCTGAGCCTGGTTCTGCTGGAGGTTTCTTCTTGTTAAAAGGGAGCTCATCCTTTCCTGTATTGCTTTTGTGCTTGCTCAGGATGGGAGACTGTGACAAAGTGAAGATTCAACGTATCTGATCTTTCTTAGATAGAGAACTTTTACTAATTAGCTTTTTATGCATGTGATTGTTTTTGTACAGCACCCTGAGTCAACTTATTTTGTAACATGGCGATATATAAACTGAACTGAATAGAATTGAATAGTCTGCTAATCTGATTTTTTTTTTAATGTGAGCGCACGAGGGCATTTATCTTATCTGATAAGTTAGTTAAACTATTTAGGCAGACGTTCAAACAATGTGCCACACGCAGCATGACGCCCGTTCAATGAGCCTTACAGTAAGGCATGGTGGTGGCAGTATCATGTGGTGCCTTTTTAACAACAATTAGATAAAGGAAGGAAATATTCAACCAAACAAATAGGATCCAAGGATTCAAGGTTCTTTGTCATTCGCATCACGTGTTTTACATGTGGAACAAAATTGTGTACACAGGGTCGCAGTTACATCCAACAACTGCAAAAATATAATGTAAAAAGAAACAGTAAGTAAGGATCTAAAATATCAACTGATGCTAAGCGAACGCCCAGCGGTAAGCTAAAAGATCTAAAATACAGTGTATGCCAGTCACTAATAGTGCAAAACAATACACAGAACAACAGCAGTACAATTCTCAAAGGTTCAGTTCGGCTATAGTTTACACGCTTAATGCGAACGGAGTCTGGTTCGGAGCAGACCCCAAAACCAACATAAAATGGGTTTTATTCAAAATACAGAAACAAGGCACCAAAAGTTAAAAATTAATAAATCTACAGCAGCATATTGGCAGAGTGGTTTGGATGACAGTGCGATTATCTTAGCAGCATGGTACTGTTAGCAGTGAGGTATAAATGTTTTTGTTTATTATTAATAATAATAATAAACACTAATGCTAATTGAAAAGTTTGAGTTGTCCATTAAAAATACTAGTAAATTTCACAAACTGTATTTAACGCTAAACTTTAAAACGCTCAGTGTATTTTCCACAAATTTGAGATGCATTGTACTTTAAAACCACTCTGATGTAAGTTTACAGGATGTGCAAGAAAAGAAAGACTAAGCTCCTTAAAAGCAGGCGAACAATGTTCATAAAAATGTTGTGGAACAAAACTCAGCAAAAATAAATAAAGATCAAAATATAAATGTAGGTTTAAAACGTTGATCACATGGTCAATCCCTTCAGCGTGATTTCTCTATACTTTTCCTTCTTTATTTAAAATGCAGTAGTTTGTGAAATCAGCTCCAATCTGGGGTTCTTATCAGCAAGATTATAAAAAAGACACGTGACTGAGAACAGTGCAGACAAACACAATCTAACCATCTGTGACTACCATTACGCACATTTAAACCACTTGTGACGCACTGCATGTACGCCATCTTTTTAACTTTCCACAAACAAGAAGGTTTCTGCCAATAGTGACATAATTTTATCATCAGTTGTTTTTTTTCCCTTAAGATGAAAGTTTATTTTAATAAAAGGAAGTATCAGTTCTAAACCAACTTCACTTTAATTTCTTACAGATGATGATGTTCCCAAAATTCACAAGCCTTGAAGACGTTTATCGACCCATACAAAGTGTTAATGGGAGAAAAATCTACTCCACATCTGCAGCCGGGGCCCCAAGATCCATTTTACTTTATCCTGTGATGGCATGTCTCTTTGCACTTGTCCAGTAGTTTGGATATGAGGAAAAACACTAAGAAATGTATTTTGATCCCATATTCATTAATAAGTTAACATAGTTTCAGTGCTAGAATTATCTTTATATTTATCATTTTTTGATAGTGCAAATTTTGATGAATGATAATCAAGAATGCTGTTGAAAGTTGGAAAACTATTTTTTTCTTCTGGGATGTATCAGATTGAATAGATTACTGTTTGGCTATGGATGTATAACATATAAACTGTTTTCTTGTTTTAAGTTATTTGCAAAGGAGAAATATGTTGTAAATATCAGTTTTTAGAGATTTATCTAATAACAGCAGAGAAAGTTCTCTGCAGTCTGACTGTGATCTTCTTTTTATTATTTCTTTTCATTTTTAGACTCTGCACACTTGTGATCATACACATAAAGTAAAAAAAAAAAATACTATGTGATAAGTTGTGCTTTTGTTTTGTCCTGATGCATGCTCAATAATGCAGGTCTAACAAGGTTAAGTCAGGTCATCTGGACATATTCTTCTTTGTTGAAACATTTTGTCTGAAGAAGTCCTTTTGACAAAAGACAAAATGTTTCAACAAAGAAGAATCTGTCCAGATGACCTGACGTAACCTTGTTAGATTTGTTTTGTGTGTGCAAATGATATCAAATGACATGAGCAGGGAATTCAAAACATTCTTGTTTGATGGGTAATCAACTCTGAAGATGGTGACTAGTTTAACACAGCCGGGGCTCCTTTTTTATAAAACCAGTCAGAATGTAAACTACTAGAGATATTAAAGTTAAAAGCAGAACATTGAACTAATGTAAGAGCAAACACAAGTGGAAGAAAACGGCAACTAAAAACAAATAAAGCAAATGAATAAATTCTTTTTTTGAATGTTAAAGCATTATGCCACAACATTATTATGTCCATGGATTTCTAGGGGTTCTCTTAGAGGACAACCTTTCTCCTTTGCTTGTTAACAGGCCTGCTGTCACACAATGCTGCACACCTGGAATCACTTCCTCTTTGTCAGTGGACTGCATAAAAGCTTCAGTGAGCCAACTTTTTCCTTGGGCATTTTCACTTGGTACTGAGCATTAACCTTTATTTAATCAGGTTAGTCCCATTGAGCCACGAGGACTATATAAATATTTTACACGAACGGTAAGATTGCTCTGCCCAAGAGGAAATGTAACCCAGGGAGAGCTGACCTTGGACAAACAAAAAAAGACAGCTGTAATGGTGGAGGTAGTGATTCACGGCGTTACCTGAAGAATTTAGTGAGCCATTTCTGCTTAATCAGTCAACATTAAGGCAAAGAATTGAGGCTAATAACTATAATAAAATCTAAGCTACAAATAACTTTAAATGGTTAATGAAGTGGATGTTTTCACAGTGAAAGTGTGCACATTTTACATTACACAACCTATTAAACACTTTGTACAATATCAGTTTAGTTTTAACAAAGACTATATGCAACAATAAGTTAAAACATATAAAACAGATAAAACAAAGCACAACTAGCTTTAAGCATTAACCTTTAATTTAAATTATGACAAAAATGAAGTACAGTATTTCCTGAAGTTACTTTCGTGCAGGTGAATATGTGGCAGGCTACTTCCGATTTGTAATCAGCTACTCATGGGGTCAGCCGCCATGCAGCCTTCATCTTTTTACATGTTTCCAAACTCCATAGAGTTTTTGAAATAGAATAAACTGTATTCCACTCTCTAAACGTGCAGGGTAACGTGTCTGAATTGCATGTTGCCCACTGAAAAAAATTAAACCAGTTTTTCACCAATGATTTTTCCTGGTGCAGCTCCTGCAGGTAAGGGGCATTAACCTTTGGGACAAAAAAAGAAAAGAAAAACGAGAGCTGCCACCAGCGCTGTGTGGAGGTGGCCCAGGTGCAATGATGGTGATATTTGTATTTATGTTTTTAATAAGTTATTTTAAAAAAAAGAGCACCAACCATGCTGCCCACACATCCGACTGGCCCACTGCAAAATGTCCAGGTCCTCCCTATTAGACACTCCAGGGCTGGATACACCATAATAAAATTATATATTCACTCTCTTGCTTACACAGCCAGGGCAATTTTTCTTTTTATTTGACCCAGTAACTTCAAAACATGGAAAAATGTGTTCACCTATTCTACAGTAAACTTCAGAAATGTGTAAAATACACTAAAATTCAAATAAAACGGAACTACACAAACTTTGCAAGTAACTTTAATTTGGATGTAAGATAAGCTAATGTGTTTTTACATCACTTGAACCAAAACAAAAAAAAAAAAAAAAAAGACTTGAGGTCACATATTTTAGATGAACAATAAATACCAATTCAACCTGGAGAGACTCACACAAAGAGAGGGAATACAATTAGTGTTTTATTGATGAGAGATTCTTTGGCGCTTGGGCCCCGGCGGGGACCTGCATGCGAACCGCTGTGAGCATGCAAGTCCGGCAAGGGGAGATGGATCGTAGAAATCCACCCCCGGGACCCGAACCTGGCGGTGGAGTCAGGGCGAAGGAGAGGAGACCAGAAGACGACCAGACAGCGGGAGGAGATGGGGAGGCGGTGGGATGCGGCGTGGCTGGCAAACGGGGAGAGCCCAGGACTGAGGGTCCTATATCCAGATCAGCTGGCTGATGAATGATGCGCTGCAGCTGGTGAGTCTGCCATGTTGAATTTTCGGCTAGCCTTCATTTGACAAACATATAACTATTATTTTATTTTAATTGCTTTTTGTTGAAGTATTGTCTGTAGGCTACTTTATATGTTGTCCGTCTAAAACAGGTCTCCCTTGTAAATGAGTCCTCGTGACTCAGTGAGACTAACCTGTATAAATAAACATTGAATGAATGAATTCAACTAAATCTGTTAAACTCTACTTACTAGTCTCCTAAAAACAGTTTTACCCAACCCAGTCTCCTCGATGCTATAGACATACAGTATTTAAGATGGAGCAGATTTATATCATATGCACTGGGACTGGAATAAATTGAAGAAGTATTGAGGCTTAGTATTCCTACAACTGGGTAAATTATTCCAGACACAAATCATGAGTGAACCAAGTTTTGGCTTGCTGGGGGAGACACAGATATATTATATGATTTAAACCATTTCCAACAGAAGCTAGCACTTCTTGCAGGCAGCAGCAAAAAAAATAAAAAAATAAAAAAATAAAAAAATGCATTCTGATGTTGTGGAAAAACTCCAAACCCCTGACACAGCACCACGGGTAGAATGAGTTATCATATTGTCCAACTGAAAAGAATATGCAGTGTCAAAGGCGTTGTTATGTAACATCTGGGATGTCCTCATAAATGGAGTATACCAGATATGAAAGGTTTTATTTGTAGATACATAACCATATGGAATGAATACAGTAGAGTACAAGACCAGTTGCTTTTCTTTTATTGGTAGGTTTCAGGAAGGATGATTGTAACTCAACAAGTCAAGTCAACTTCAACATGTAACAGAAATGTTGTAAGTTATGTTGTAAATGATTAATAAAAATAAATATTAAAAATAAATGTCATTATTCAAGACATGAGCCATAGGCTTTCACACATGATAACAAAAACCAAAAAACAAAACCATAAATCCCTTTTCAACATTTTTAAATTAACTTACCGTTTGACCTTAACTCTGCAGAGCTTGAAGCCTTAACATTAACCTCACTGTCAAAAGGGGGAACAGTCAGTAGAAACAGCTTAAATACGACCATAATGTATAGGCAAAGAGAAAAAAAAAAACTTTGTGGATAACAATCAACTTTTACTGGTTGACTAACTTTAGGCAGTTCAATGCAGTCAGTTAGAAACTGGTCAAGAAAAGGATCAGTTCCTACTTTTTGTTGCTGAACTTGTAAAATAACATGTGTACATGAAATAAATACAGGTTTGTTGAGATACTTCTAGACAGAAAGTGCACAGAAGCACAAACACATTGCTGTGCAGGTCACAAAAAATGGTTTTGTGAAAGTTTTGTAAAGCAGAACACAAGGAGCAATGTTATCTTGAAGCCAATGGGCACTTACAGGTAAGACAAACTCCATCATGGTGATATATTGCCTTTTCCACAGCATTTAACAAAACAAAAGCAAATATAAAGCTATTCCTAAATAAGTAGAAATTAATTCACCTGAAGACCAGTGCCAGGGATTCTGTTCATAACGCACAAGGCTGCAGAACCAACGGTGGACAGTCAATACAATGAAATACCTGCCAGCAAGACAATTTCATTTAAGGACTCAGAATTAACTGAGGTACTTTATCTCTGGATTTATTGATTTACCATCATTTCTTTCTTTCTTTTTTTTTAATTTATTTTTTTTATGTGACAGGGTTTGGGGGTTCTATTTATTATAATATTGACCAATTAACTTGCTCTGTAGCTAAAATGCATTAAATGTTAAAAACAGACTCTCTTCAGTAGAGAGAATATTTATTGTCCCATGGACTCGAACTCATGGTTTCTGATTAGAAAACCAGCCTACACATTGCTCCACATGGCTGCAACTTCATTAAAGTGTTTGCTGCCCTCAGTGTTGCTTCAATGCAGAGGCCCGGCATTCCTTGACTGAATGCTTGTCGCCTACAGCCTTTCATGCCATTTAGACTGTGATCCTCTTATGTAGAAACTGATAGAGCTAAAGCTGTTCTGGTTAAAGCTTGGCAATAATGTTTTATGTGATCTCACAAGTTGACTCACTTAGAGTGAGTGTTATGATGAAATTCAGCCACTACCACATCAGATTTTAGCTTTTTCTGTAAAACTGTCTGAGTTATAACCATTTTTGTGTTGGCTAATGCACATTAGGTGGGGTGGTTATCTGAAATTAGAATGTAATCAGTTGTGGATGTACATACAATAAAGTTTTTCAAGTTTCATTACAACATGTCCAATTATTCGCAAGGTGGAAAAACAGTCAAACATGGCAAACTCCAACCGTTCTTGCAAAGCATAGTTTTGTGCAAGGAGTAGGACTTGGAGTAAGTGTTGTAAATAATCATATTTTATCACAATACCTGTTAAACCAACAGAATTAAAGTCATTTTGTGAGTTCAAAGATGAGTTTGTGGAGTTCATATTAAATTGCCTTCAAAAGGTTTTTGTGTTAAAGAAATGCATGCAATGATTACTTTCTGCAAGATTCAGTATGTTACTATCTGATGGATATTTTGGTAACAGATACACAAATACATGGGCAAAAACATTATCACTCGCTTTTTGTTGGCAATAAAAATGAGTAATGATCATAATAAGTGCCAAACTCAGCATTAGCGAAACAAACAAATTTTGCATTATCTGCTTATTAGCCCATTTTCCACACACTTATGTGAAGCAAAACACATCAAAATTTAATTTAGAAGATGAGCTTTGCAGAGTTTTGAAAATAAATATTTTGAGCAAATTTAGAATAATTTTCCTACTTTATAATTTTCCCCAGAGTTTTATTTTATTATTTATTTTTTTTCACCAGCTTCATGTCATGCCTTTGGCAATGTAGACTCATTTAAAAAAAATCTAACTATAGGTAGGTAAAGTTTTTTCCCCAAAAATCTTTTCTGGTGTGAAACTCTAAACATATTTATTTTTCAGAGAGAATAATGAAAATGTAATTCTTTGATGATTCCCAGGGGAAATTTCTTTCCTCTCACCTCTTGGACAGTAGAGGTATGGGGCACCTATAGCAGAGCATCCCCGGAGCACAGACACCCTTCAAACAGAGCAATGCCATATCTGTGCTTTTTTGTGCTTTTAGTTTTTTTTCTTTTTTCTTTCCTTTGGGTTCTGTTGTTTTCTGTTCAGTTTAGATCTTTTCCATTTTTTGTATTTCTTGTGTCATCTCCCATTTACCCTCAGTAAGCGCCCTCAGTGTTTTTCCAATTAGCCTGCCACCTTCACCTGTCCCCAATCATTTTGCAGCCCAGGTTGTTGGAAGCTGGTGGGGGTAGAACCTAAAGTGCAGGTAGACACAGAGGAACTTGAAAAAGTAAAAAAAGAAATACCATTTATTAACTGAAAACAAAAGCTGATGTGGAAGCAAAACTTGCATAGGGGATGAGGAGACATGGGGAAAGACAGGAACAGGAAGCCATGCCAGAAAGTGAATCCCCAGACAATGAGGAACACAGAGACACAGACTTATATACAGATGCTAACCAAGAGACAATGACAAATACGTGGAGAAAGGACAATCAGGAACAGGTGGGAGCGGCAGGAGCTGAGATAGACCACAAGGGGGAGACACACTAGGGAACACAAATCCTCACAAATCACAAATCCTCCCTGATGTCCCCAAAATGATTCCAACTCGGGTGGGAGGAGGTGGGGAAAACAGGACAGAGGGCACAAGGAAAAAACAAGGGATCAAAAAACAAATAATCTACAGGTTAAATCTGGGACCAAAATACTCAAAAACATAGCTACAAAAAGTTCCAGCGAGCGGACAGGGGACCATTCAGCACAGGGGCAATAGTTCAGGTAGGCAACTGGCAGACCTCACGGGGCAACAGTTCAGGTGAAAGACTGGGAGACCATCCAGCATGGGACAACTGTTCAGTCCGACAGCAGGGAGACCATCCAGCACTGGGCAGGAGCTCTGGTGGGTGAACAGAAGACCATCCATAACTGGGCAGGAGCTCTGGCTGACTTGAGTCCATTTGTCATTGGGCACAAGTTGCGTCCGCCTGGACCCTCTCTGCCTCACAATGAAGGGAGGTGAAGAGACCACTGGAGAGACCATTGCTGATGGCAAACAGAGATGAGAGCCGCAGGTGGCAATGAGTCAGAAACGTAGACCGCTGCTGATGGAACCAGAAAAGATGTAGATCCGACCAACAGCTCCACAACAGGCAAAGGGACCAGCCACTCTGCAGCAGGTGAAGGAACCAGGAGATCTGCAGCAGGCACAGAGATGACAGGGACTGTCTGGCCACGCTCTCCCCTGCCACAACCTTACAGTCCCCAGTCTCCTTTAGGTTTCCTCTTCTACATAGAATGTAGTCGACCCACGTACTCCTTACTACAGGTCAATCTGTGTTCCTCCCTCTTTTGAAAATAGGTGTTAACTACAGCCATTTCCATTCTCTGGACAAAATCCACCACCATCTGTCCTTCCTGGTTTCTTTCCTTGACACCAAACCTACCCATCACTACCTCATCCCCTCTGTTTCCTTCACCAACATGTCCATTCAGGTCTACTCCAATCACCTCTCTCTCCTCCCTGGGAATACTCTCCATCGCTTCATCCAGATATTTCCAAAATGTATCTTTCTCCTCCACATCACATCCAACCTGTGGAGCATAACCACCAACAATATTTAGCATCAGACCTTCTCCTTCTACCTTCAGGCACATCACTCTCTCTGATACTCTTTTCACCTCTACTACATTCTTTCCCAACTCCTCCTTCAGGACCACCTCAACTCCATTTCTCTTTCTATCCACACCATGGTAAAACAGTTTAAACCCTGCTCCAATGCTGTGAGCCTTGCTGCCCTTCCACTTAGTATCTTGGACACATAATGCTTTATGTGTTTTACCTTTCTTCTCTACATCTTGTCAGCCAGGTCTCTACCGTTGCCTGCCATTGTCCCCACATTTAGAGTTGCAACCCTCAGTCCTACATTCATCACTTTCCTCTTCTCCCTATGTCTCCTGACACGTTTCCCTCCTTGTGGTATTCAACTAACAGTAATACATTTTCTGCCAGCATCGTTGGTCAACAGCACCGGTAGCAATCATTGTTAACACTGGCCTTGACCGATTCGGCATGGTTTCTTTTTTGATGAACTCACATTGTAGTTTTGGCAAAAGAGTTTTACTTCGGATGCCTTCCTGACACAACTCTCACATTTACCCAGGCTTGGGACTGGCACAAGAGATACACTGGCTTGTGCTCCTCAGTGGCTGGTTTGGTATCAAATATTACAAGCAATATTCAGAGGTCTAACAAAAGAGTCATTTTGAGTCATTTTTGTCATAATAAATGGAACAAAAATGCTCATATTTGGGTAACTTGTACAAAGTATATTAAAGTTTAGAATATAACGTGTTTGAACTTCATACGTTATTATATTTGAATAGCAGCAGCTATTACGGATTTTTCTTTATTTTTTCTTTCTAATGTTCTAGCACTTTGCTGTTCAAGACAAAGTTGCCAAAGCTGAATACTCTAGAAGACCTCAACAGTCTTTCTTATTTTGCTCACAAAATGTTTAGTTTCACATACATATTTATTTACAGATGAACCATTACAAATAACATGTAAAAAAGTCATTTTTTATCCAATATGATGGTATTTTTATGATGATGACATGTAAAAAAGTTTTTTTTTTTCCCAATATGATGGTATTTTTATAATGCGACAGATTGTTCATTTGCCCAGCTCACTCCTGAACTAAACTGATAAATGAGGCACCGAGGGCCCCCAACACTTCTGTCTAACAACATGGTCAGCCTCAGAGAGTTGGAGAAGTGATGGAAAGACAAGCTGTTCTGACCTAATGGTGACATCTGTTGTGTAAAAATCTGAGCTGGTTCTCAGCTGCCCTGGTCCATTTATTTGGTTTGGACACCAGTTGCGATTTTAGTCTCTTGTGGGGATGCTCAAGCACACCTAAAATTTAACTCAACACCCCTGAAAATAAAATCATAATGATTTTGTAAGGACACTTAATTTTTCAACCTTAGATTAAACAAAATATTGAATAAATTTGGAATAAATATGGAATAAATGATGACAGTCATAAATTTGCCAGTAAAGTCTATGATTTTTTTTGCACGAGTCAGCTCCTCAGTGCCACTTGTCAATCGTATGCTCATCAGCATCTGACCAATCAGCGATTCCAGTACGTCCCTAAGTGAACTCTCTTTACCTGCAAGAGCTCCACTCTCTTTTTCCTCCGACAACATTGTTGAGAGTTTGCATTATGAACACTTTGCGGTCAGAGGGATTTCATGAAAAATCTTCAGAAAAAAAAATGGTTAAATGTTGTCAGTGGAGAACATGCGGTTCAGACATGCGCTATCCTGAGCGTTTATAGGGTGGAATACAGTTTATTACATTTCCAAAGCCTAAACGGAGTCTGGAAAAATGTAAAAGATGATAAAGGCCAGTGACCGACCTCATGAGTAGCTGAATACAAGCAGCGGCTTCGGATGTTGTCAGTCCATTAAATGGACGTTATCAGTTGTTATCATCCCCATTTGTATCGGTCAAACTG
>JARVLU010045746.1:0-18475 GCA_031762415.1 Simpsonichthys santanae
GTGTAATGAGTTCCGACTTACAGCAAAATCGAGTTACGGTTTGTAGATACGGAACCCGTTCGTAAGTCGAGGACTACTATATACATATACAGTACACACATCCCCTTTATATCTTAAATGCAATCCATTTACTGTACATTTAAGATATTTTCATCCAGTTCAGTTAAATAAAAAATAAAAAATCAGCTTTAGTGTTGCTCTCTCACAAATGAAGCACAAACTATTTTAAACGAAAGGAGCTCAAACTTGATGGTAGTTTGCTGATCTTGTTGTGTAACTGTAGAAGCAGTCGGATCTTAACACGCATCGATCCGTCTGAGGAGCCAAACAGGTTTTATTTATTTTTTTTTTTACCCTTTTGCACATGTGAAATAAATTTTTCTGGAAGTATTTTCTGTCTGTAAAAGATTTAGTTTTTCATTTCATACAAAAAAAGAGACTGTTAAACAAGCTTCTACCATAGCATGAAAGTGTTTAAATATAAAAAATAGTCTTAAGAGCCGTTTACCTTTAGGAAATGACAGGAAATCACAGTTTTCGAACAAAACAAAGGTCTGATTGTGTTTACCAGCTCATTCGCCGTCAGACAGGTGATTCTTTTGTTTGCAGAGGGGTCATCTTTCTGAACAAAGACACCAGACAGTGAACACTTCCTTTAGCTTGAAGGTTGTTTGTCCACCTGGACTCCATTTAGCATGAAGCCTCATGGGAACCAGGTGTTTGTGCTGATGTTTCTAATTTATATTCTCTTTTCCTAAAAAGATACAGCACAATAAACAAGTGTCTTGTTACCGATTGCAGCAGCAGAATATATTGTTGTTAAGCAGGTTGATATTTTGTCATGTTTCACAATTCTTACTTTGAGCAAAGTTTTTATATTGAAACTTCCAAAGATTTTTTTCTATAGCTTATGCTTTTCAAGAACCTTATTGTGTGGAAGTTTTCTTACAGTCCTGGTTATTTGTTTCAGAGCACTTTTGGCTGGGGGTGGTTTCTCCACATGGACTTACAGACAGGGATATGATGTCAGCATCCCAGTTTACAGTCCCCTTTCTGCAGATGTTGTGTTGCCAGAAAGACAGCCTGGGTAATGTCTTATTGCAACCATCACCATTTTCAGGATTACATCCTAATCAAATCATTTCTCTACATTCTGTATTTATGATTGAATATTTTCTTTCCATTCACTCAGGCCGCGGCACTATTTTATTTTGTCATCTCAAACTGCCATTCACCGAGAGTATCGTGCCGAGCTGGAGCGTTTGAAGGAAGAAAATGGAGAATCACTGCTCCTGCTGGACAAGTGCAGCAATCTGTCCCAGGGTGCTGCCTCGGCTCGTAAGCGATGCTACAAAGGACAGGTGTATGACTACCCTCAAATTCTGCAGGTGGGAACTACAAATGCATTAAAATAAAGAATTATTAACTTGTGCTACTAGGATTTCACTTCTCTAAATGTTTTATACCTGATCACATCAGTATGTATAATTTAACAACCATGCACATTATTAAAAATGTGTATATTTCAGAACTGAATATATATTTCAGCTTCTGGAAACAAAATAGCTGGAAATAGTTACCGTAATTTCTGAACTATTGAGCGCACCCAAATATAAGCTGCACCCACTAAATACATTTTAGAAATTCAATTTTGTAAATATATAGGTTGTGCTTCTCTATAAGTCACAGGTGTCCATGTTGTAACAGGAGATATTTACACAAATCTTTTTTTAAAGTTTTAATTAAATATGTACCGTAACATATGCAAATACATGTACATACAATAAAAGTTTTTTCCCGAACAGTGCCTGTAACGAGGCTGGTTAAAAATAAACACTGTAGCATACCAGGTAACGCCTAGCTCTATTTCCTTCTTCGACAGCCAGATCGATCGCCTTTAACTTGAAAGCTGCATCATCTGCATTTTTTTGTGTGTGTTTTCCATGAGGAGGGTGTGTTCAAGTGCAAAATAACTGACCTGAAGAATTTAGTGAGAGTGTGTTTCATTTATGGTAATTCAAAGTTTAATTGGTCCACTGTGACCAGTTCGGTAATTTCATTAGTCAAATTTTATTTGTTACCTTTATTTATACAGGTAGTCTCATTGAATCACGAGGACCCACCCTTCAAGAGAGACGTGTAGCTATGTGAGCGCCCGGGTGTGACTAAGCTAAATGTTTTAGTGGCAGGAAGCTTGTTAGCTTTTCAAAAAAAAAAAAAAATTCCATAACTTATCTGCAGCATTATATAAACCTTGAGGTTCAAGTGTGTGAAAAAAGTAGCGGCTTATAGTCCGGTAGTCAAAAATGCAGGTTTAAAATTTTAAAGTGAATTTTAAACTTAACGTGTCTGTAGAGCTAGTTGTAACACTTGGTCAGAAATAAATAAATGGTTTTGTCCCAAAACGTCTCCACAGGAGTCGTCTTTCTGTGTTGTTTTACGAGGAGCTCGTTTGGGTCAGGCTGCCCTCAGTGATGTTCTGCAGGCTGGGTGTGTCCCTGTCGTCCTGGCTGACTCCTACATTCTGCCCTTCTCTGAAGTACTGGACTGGAAAAGGTGTGTCTGAAGCTTGGAGCAACGATAAAACATGTTGGAGTGTTTGTTTCCTTGACGTTGCTTTTTTTTCCTACACAGGGCGTCTGTGGTCATTCCAGAGGAGAAATTATCTGAGATGTACACCATCCTGAAGAGCATTCCTCAAAGACAAGTTGAAGAAATGCAAAGACAGGTAACGGCGTCTAACAGAAATGGTCTCAGCCAACTCATGAGATACTTTATTTAGAAATGTAACTGGAGTCATCATCTAAGGTGCAGTCACGAGAAGTGGAGGTGCTGCAAGTCATGCTCGTCAAACCACCCAACCAGTTGTACTTCTGGAAGCCAAAACTGAATTTAATGTGAAGTGCAAAAGATAAGAATTTAGATTTGTACCTCGCTTTTTGTCACGTAGTATTTCCTCCTGCTCGGTCTAGATTTTAAAAGGTTCATAGATGATTCCATGTTTATTTGAGCTTGTGTGAAATGCAGAGAATACAGCTCTTCATTTGATATCTGCGTTTAGCCACAGTAAACACAAGCGAAAGCGCTCGTGAGAGAAGTGCACAAGTTCAGCTGCTTCTCATTCTCCTACATCAACTCTTGTCCATTTACCAATTATACAGACCAAACACACAAGATTCAGAGACTGGCTCCAGTTACATCAGTGAGCCTCAACCTGACAGCTTGATCTAAAGTTTGCTGAGATTTTTTATTTGTTTGTTTCTTTTGTTTTTGCAGGCATCAGTGTACATCTATTAAATAGATTATTCAATAGGTGTACACATATTGAATAATCTATTCAATATGTGTACACCTATTGAATAGATTATTCAATATTGAATAATCTATTCAATAGGTGTACACTTATTGAATAGATTTAATATCATTTATCAACTATTGTACTCCTTTGCTGCTCTGATGCTGTGCAGGTTAAGTTGCTGCAAATTAATTTTTATCTCAAACATCACAGACACTAAAAGGAACTGTGCTTTATTCTTTTCATCACTTTATTTAAAAATACTGTATGTCTAAAATATATTTTCATTTTAGTTACTTACAGTGAATGTTCTACATTTAAAAACGGAAAAGCTGATTAAGCAGTTTCTCTGTTTTGTATATTCTAATTTATAGACAACTTGTTTACAAAGCCTGCTGTATTTGTAAGTTGTCGCGGGTGCACTTGTGATGGATTTGATTTAACTCTCAGTTCTTAAGTTGCTATTTAAAAAAATCAAGCATATCAACATTATCAGATTTTCAGTTGATTATAACTGTAAAGCTGCTTTGCTAATCAGACAAAACAAACTTTCAAACCAATGTTGTTTTTAATGTAGACAAAGACGCATTTCATTAGTTTGCCAGCAGAGGGCTGAGCAGCCCTTGGTTTTAAATTTGGTCCATGAGTGCTGCTAACTCATCCTTCCACAGACTTGTCATAAAATTATCACTTTTGATTAAAAGTCTGTATTAAGTTACTGCTAACGTTTTCTTTTGAAGAGCCAGCGTTCAACAAAATTCCAAGTAATTACAATAAGGGCTCTTAAATGATGTTGAAGTCAAAGTAAGGAGACTGAACTAAAGACATAAATTTGAAGAATTTTGTGCAACTAGATGGTGAACATTTAAAATATTTGAGTTGTTTCTTCTCATGTTAGGCTCCTCTGATAGTCACTGCAGCAGTTTCATTTCTTTAAATTTATTTCTTTATAGCAGACAACACACATCCCCTAAGATCCTCGTTTGAGTTGCTTCCTTCAGGGTGAAGGTACTGCCTTCCTTTAATCTCACCAAACAGGACAACATTTATTTCATACCACAAGCAATTAAATCATTAAACAATAAAAAGTTATCATAAATTACTGAGCTCAAACTTCTTTGCTGGTAAATGATGGACGTTAATGTCATGTCTGCTGCAAACCAATTTGCTGGTGAAGATTCCCAGTCATCCAGGACAAGGTAAATTAAAAAAGTTCGAGACAAAAATAACTGGAATTTATTTGTAACAGAAGAATTGAGAAAACTCCTCGGACGAGAAGCGAAACATCTTCTGTTACAAATCAAGTCCAGTTGTTTTTGTCCTGAACTTTTTTTTTTAAATTAAGCAAACCAATTTCCCTACGGGGACAAATAAAGCTATCGATCTATCTAATTCATTAGATTTTATGTGTAGTTAAATGAAAAGGCCAAACTCGTTTACACTTGCGTTGAGTTCACAGTTAAATTTCTGTCAGTCATTTACAGACTTTTATACTTCACAACAGATTTCTAAATTTAAGATGATGTAATGGCCTGTTGTTCAACAGACAGAAACTAAACAGCTGTAAAATGTTGTCAGAATTATTTTTTAATTAAAAAAAATGATAAATACAAATATATAATCTGTAGGAGGAACTTAAGCCCAAGAAATATTGTTTGTAATTTACGTGATTTACCTTTAACTTTATAACTGCATATTTTTTAAGGCTTTTGAGTCAACTCAGCTTTATATTTCTCCCATAAACTGTAAATTGACTGCAGCTGATTTTACAGGAGTTCAAGTCATTTTTTACTCTTTATTAAATGATACTTTTCACCATGTCATTCTTAATAAATGCAGCCCACAGTAAAATAAACAAAACTAAAGACTTGCCATCCATTTTAAAACCAGGACCAGATAAACACCAGCTCCATACTCTTACTATAGTTAAGTACAGTTGTTGTCACAAATGTGAGTTATCAGAACTTTAGAAATATATATTTTTTCCCAGCTGTTTCCTCTTCAGGGTTGCCACAGTGAGTCTTCTTCTGTCCTCACTTCATCTACCTCCATGTCCTCTCTAACTGCCTTTCTCGTGGTCTTTGACCAGTGTAGCACAATTTCCACCGGTATCCTGTTTGTCACAGCACCGGTGGCGGTCGTCTTGGAGTCAGTAAATACACAGACGAGAGAGTTTACTCACATCAGGACTCAATGTTCAACCTTTATTTCTACAGGTTAGTCTCATTGAGCCTCGCGGACTCATTTACAAGAGAGACCTGTTTTAAATAGAGAACACAGATGAGGTACAGACAACAATAGACAAGAACGCAACAGCTTGTCTTTTAACAGCAACTAAAAAATATGAACACATAACCCCTGTCCTGTCCTGTCCTGTCCTGTCCTGGCCTGTCCTGTCCTGGCTTCCCTCCACTGGCTCCCTGTCCACTTCTGGATTGATTTTAAGATTTTATTGCTTGTTTTTAAAATCTTAAAAGGTCTGGCCCCGTCATATTTAAGTGATCTTATTAACATCTACACTCCAGTAAGAGCACTCTGGTCTACCAACCAGTTCCTCTTAGATGTCCCCAGATCCAGAATGAAGTCCAGAGGTGATCGGACTTTTGCTGTTGCTGCTCCAAAGCTGTGGAACAGTTTACCTGAGAATTTAAAGACTGTTGAGACTTTTAAATCTTTGCTCAAGACTCATCTGGATTCTTTGGCATTTGATCCACACCAAGTCTGAGAACACATTTTGCGCAGATTTTATTGTTGTTGTGTGTTTTATTATTATTCACTTTATTGTGTTTCAGTGGCACTAGATGCATTTTACTCTTTTATTTGTATTTTATCTGTCTTAACTGTAAAGCCCTTTGGTCAGCTTCTGTTGTTTTTATGTGCTATATAAATAAATTGACATTGACAATATTTGTATTGTTTGCATTGGCATAATTACATCTGCTACATATCACCCCCCCCCCCCACCCCATCTTAACTGGTAAAAGATTCTTCACATCTTAGTGTGAATGCTGCAACTGGATGATGAGGTGATGCTGTCTCGTCTGTCTTGCAGTGATGTTCGTTCTTCTCTGCTCATAAAAATTCCTGCTGGTGTCAGGAGAGGGTGGAGCATGATGGTGTGGGCCCCGGGGCCAGCACAGTGTTCTTTCTGCCTCCTCCCACTCAGAAAATAAACTTTCATAGCTGGGTGATTGATAAGCACTTGAAATTAGGAAGTCGTTTTAAATTCTCTTCAGCTCGACTGTAAAAATATATGGTGTCCTTTGTTGTTTAACTCCAGCTTTTTATTCTTTACACAGACATTAGTGGTTTAGTGTTGGTCACATGTTTGCAAAGATCAGTCTCATTAGGAATAAAAAATAAAAATACACTTCAACTGTTCGTTTTCAGTATATATTGTGAATTATTTCTGTCTTCGTGGGGTCAGTGCACGTTGGTGTCTGCTGGCAGATGACATGGTTTTAAAGATCCATTAACTCTTTTTGTGTTCTCTCAGCGAGCTGACCTTTAATTTTCTACATAGGTATAACTTAATTATGCAATCACAAATAAGCTAATTCAACTCATGGACATCATTTTGCATCCTTGCAGTCTTGATTAAAAACAAAATGTGTTGTGAATTCTAAATGAGGAGTCCAGCATCCTACAGGATAACGTTAAGACACGGGTTAAAAGTTCACTCATCAGAAAGGTCGTTACTCAAACGGAGATCTGCTGAAGGAAAACAGAGACAGACAAAAGAGATTTCATGGGTCTTCAGAAGAGCTGTTGAAGGATAAAAAGCTGGAGAGGGCTGCAAAATATCCTACAGAGATGTGTCCGTGGAGAATATCAGGATGTTTCAGTTGGGAGTGTAAAAAAATGCTGTTATCTACTGTAACAGCTGCACTTTATGACACGTTTATAACACAATTACATGTTACTAACAGCTTAATGACATGCTATCATGTTTAGAGTGAAAAATCTCAAGTCTTTGTTTATGATTCTACAAAGATTGTTAAATGTAATCCATATGCTAAAAGATATAAATCTATATTAAATGTTAATGTCAGGAGACTTTATAAATGACAGGGCTTTCAAAAGTGATTTTTTTTTTTCCCGCTTCCTAAGACGTTTTGATAAAATTGGATTTTAGTTTGTTTTAAAGTTATCTTTAATAAACTTGTTATTTTCATTGATGACCTCTTCCATGTTCACATTTGGCATTCAGACCCACTCAGTGCATTACTATTACGATGAGATAGAACTTTATTGATCCCGCAGGAAGTACTGAAGGCAACAAACATAAACTTCAACAAAACCTTCTCTTGAAATTGAAAGAAAAGCCTGTTTTGTACCAAGTGTCCGTGACGTTTCTAAACTCTATTGTTCCTCCACATTTCGTTCTGATAACTTGTGTAATTCTTTGCTCCAGGCTCGGTGGTTCTGGGAGGCCTACTTCAGCTCCATGAAAGTTATTGGTTTGACAACTCTGCAGATCATCAATGACCGCATTTACCCATATGCTGCCCATACTTATGAGCAGTGGAACAATCCATCTGTTGTGGTACGTACCTTTGTGCATGTCTTGTTATTGTTGCATTGTGTTTCAACAGTTTTTAAGTTTCTTTGCACTCCTTCACGTTGCAGCTACATATTCTGTGCTGTTGTGTTCAAACAAGCTGAACCTTTTATTAGAAGTGTTTTTATGGCAGTCATGCAGACGCTCACACGGCCACAGAGGTTTTTCCAGTCCTCCTGTGCCTCTTAAATCAAGACTTCTGTCGCGCAGTGACAGTAGATGCTCTCTCTTTGTGAAGCGCCGCACATGCATCGCCCTCCAGTTCTGTGCACGAGCAGAAAGCTCTGGAGCAGCCAGCCTGTGTCAGCAGTTCTGCTCTAGGCGGATGCTTCTTCTGTGGTGAAAAATAAGTTCCTGTGTGTCTTCGTCATTGTGTTTGTAGGGAGTTTTCTGGATATGAAGAATGGTTGGTGTGTGTTGAGCTTCGTTTTGGTTGTGCGAGTTTGTGGCTGCAGACATAGTGACTCTGCAACCATCTCTCCGGAGTTGTTTATCAGCTTGGTTTCATCTCGAGTCTCCTTCAAGCTGTCTGTGGGAGAGAAAAGTGTGCATGTCAGCATGTGTGTAGCTGCATAGTAATGCCTTTGAGTCTGTCAGTTGTTGACAATAAATGTAAATCCACTAAGTGTCTGGATTTCAGAGGCTGTGGCCACTATGTAGATGTTGGAGTGTGACTGATGTTTGGGGTGTTTTTAGTTTTTCTTGAATTCTGTCACTGACCATGACAGACTCTTTCTCCAAGCAGGTAGCTCCTTGTTCAGCAGGTACTCTTGACTTTCCCTCCTAAACTGTCTGTCAGAGTATTTGAACCCAATCTGTTGGTCCAGATGACACGATTTCAACTTCCTGTTGCCTCTTATTATAGTCACATGGAGTTTTGTGCAGACTCAGAAGAGGTTCAATGTACTTGCTCTTCCTGAGATGGGAGAGGAGTGTGAATGAATGGACATGGACGACACATGAAAAACCACAGAGTTGTTCCTCTTCTCCTCCTGAGGACTTCAGGGGGTAACTGAATGCACATTGCTGGACTGTGGGTGCCTTTAGACCAATGTGGGGTTTCAGAATGAAGGACAAACCATTTTGTTTGAGATGTTCTTTAAGGGGTGCATTTGTATCATTTATACATGAATGAAAACATTTCAGGTTTTCAGATTCACCAGAATTTAAAATGTGGCAAAATCATTTGATCATAAATGTGTTGGAAATACATGCATTTAAAATCTTATCTAGTTGACCTTTTACAAAATCTCATGCCTAAAGGATGCCATTACATCTGTGTACACATAATAATACCTCATTTGATCAGTATTTCATTTTAGTGTCTATTAAAGCTGTACTTTTTGGTTGTTAAAGTGTAATGCCTTTATGTGAACAGGACAAACACGTCCAGCATTTTGAGTATGAGACGTACTTGGTTTTGTCTTATTCTCAACCTCTGGGCTTTTGATGGTTTTTAAGATGAGAGAGGAACCACTTCAGCAGCTCAAATAACCAAATAAAATTCCTATTTGGAGACTTAAACTGTAAAAAGAAGAATAACACAAGGCCTCCTTCAGATCTGTTGGCAACAAGGCGAGTTGTGGCTTTTTTTTTTTTTTTCTAATTTATTCAGTTTGACAAATGACTTAAGTGCTCAGAGTGTGTTATACCCAGTTTTTATGAAAATGTGCTGTATATCTTACTTTAATTACTTCCCCCTTTTTTGTGTGACAATGTGACAACAACCACAGGAAAGTTTCCAGTTGCCAGTAAAGTGAGTTTTTATTGGCGATGGAGTGACGTGTAGAGAAAATGGCAGTGGCTGCGTCTGTGTTGCCAGCCTGGTGTCGATGCTGTAGAAGAAGACATTCACTGTTTGTCCACCTGGAGGAAAAACCAGTTCAGTTGTGCTTCAAGGAGCACACTTTTCTGCCATAATTGTCACTGGAGGGAAACATGGTTCTGGCCTTTGAATGTTTCACGAGTGGATCTGGACTTTTATTACCGCATTTCTGGATTAACCAGAAAAAATGTGAGTTGTTGGTGGGACCTTAGAACAGTCACTGGCTGCAGGGCATTCTGATGGGTCGAAGCAGATGACGCTTGTCCTGAGCCTGGTTCTGCTAAAGGTTCTTCCTCATGAGGGAGTTTTTCTTTCCACTGTCGCCTTCATGCTTGCTCAAGATGAGAGTTCTGTGATGGAGTTAAATTTGAATCAGTCTGTCCTGATGCATGCTCAATAATCCAGATAGAAAAATCTAAAAAAGTTAATTCTGGTCCTCTGGACATTCAAAAAAAAATGTTAGAAACGTTTCATCTTTCCTCAGAATGACTTCTTCAGTCTGACGTCTTAAAGCAGTCTGCTCCTCAGATAAATAATGTTACATTATTATTTTTATATGAATGTTTCTGTTCAGTTCCCTGAGCCGACTTCTGTTTTGACTTGGCGCTACATAAATAAACTAAATTGAATTTAAATTATTTTAGCTTTTTCAAATGCATTTTGTAGAGTAAAAGAAGATGAAGGCTCAACATGTTTGAAATAATAAAGTTGCTCACTCGGTGCCCTGACCTCTGACCAGATCAGAATATGAAGCCAGCGTGTTAATTTGTAGGAAGCCCAGGGATCAGGGGTCACACCAGAAGAATTTACCAAAGTCTGGTCTGTTAGCTGCTGGTCCCACAGAGGGTACCAGCTGGACCCAGTGAAGCAGACCTCTGTAGATCGCTGCCACAAGGATTCACGTGGTTTTATTAAATTAACCAAGGAAACAAGTGGCTTCTGCTTCAAGGTAAGCTTTTCTCTCTATTGAATCCAACTCGGAAGCTTTGAATCTTTCAGTACAGTACCTAATATTAATAGTAAATATAGTAACATCAAGTCTATGGCAAAGAGGTAGAAAAATTATGTACAATTTTTTTACCAAGTTTCTTGACTTTGCAGGTGCAACTCAAGGAATTAGAATAAGGAAAAGTTCCTGAGTTTTTGTTGATCACTGCAGAAAGTGAAACTCGTTCATGATTCATTGCACAGTGAAATGTTTCAAACCTTTATTTCATATAATATTTATGGCTTACATATGATGAAAAAAAAAATTACACAGCCAGCTGTTTGCACCTTTGTCAGTGTGGGCAGGAGCAAAGTCCTGCTGGAGAATGAAATCAGCATGAAGCATAAATATATTCACTCCACGTGCAATGAATTTGTAGAATAAACAAGTTTCACTTTCTGAAGTGATTGACATAAAATGTAACTTACTATTTTCTAAAAAAAAAAAAAAAAAAAAAAAAAAAGTTTTTGGATAGGTTTTCAATTACAAAAAAAAAAAAAAAAAAGTCCATTAAAAAAAATCTCATTTGCTACTTTTGACTTCTCTCTCATGTTGTTTAAAACATTTTTACTGGCACAGATGCAGTTCCCCTTCACTGAAGTCTTCCTGCTGCTTCTAACTTTGAGTTCAGCGCAGAAAACACTAAAACCTGTAAGAAAATGTCCCCGAGCGTGCAGCTGTGATGACTCCAAACTCTCAGTGCTCTGCGTTGGCAAAAACCTGACAGAAATTCCTCAGACTACAGATGAGGTGAGGAATTCAAGGCACCTACGTTTTGCTTTTCTTGAACACTTTGAAGTGAGACCGTGAACATTTCACAGTCCTGAACGTGTGTGTTTGAGTCTTTTGAGGGCACCTCAGTGCATTCACATTGTATGAAGTTGTGAGTACGTTTTTCTCTTTACACTTTAGGGCAGGGCTATTCAACTGGTGGCCCATGGGCCAAATCAGGCCCACAGGTGAGCTCAGTTTGGCCCACCAATGGATTTGAACTAAAACTAGATTTTAAACTATAATACAAACATATTTAATGAGAATAACTGCTGGATGACCGGTCCCTGAGCTCTTGGCTTTCAGTAGTTTCACTTTAGTTGCTTTAGGGCCTCATCTTGATTTGCTTGTAAAAGTTGTGGCCCCGCTGCCTCAGAGGAATGGTTCTGTCTCACCACTCTTCCAGATTACAGTAAGACTCGATCTGAGGGATAACAACTTACAGCTGCTGCCAAGGGGTGCGTTCCTGCGCACGCCCTACCTCACCCACCTCAACCTGCAGCACTGCAACATCCTCGAGGTAAAAGAGGGTGCCTTCCGCACTCTTGGCCGTGTGGTGTCCCTAAACCTGGCCAACAACAAAATTGAGCTCCTTTACCAGGTGAGATAAAGTGAAGGACACTGATCTGCATTCAGGCTTAAACTGAGCTGGAGACAAACGTGTGTGTGAACATTACAGGAGTCCTTCGATGGCCTCTCCTCCTTGAAGGAGCTGCACCTGGATCACAATCGTATCGAGGAGATCCAGCCTGGAGCCTTCGCGCAGCTCGGCTTCCTCAACACGCTGTCTCTCAGCCGCAACCGCCTGGTTTACATCCCCAACATGGCCTTCCAGGTACAGTATAGTCAGAAACCTCAAGCAGGTGTGCTGTCAGGGACACGATTCTGCAACAGTGTAACTTCTCATCCAGGGCCTGCAGAACATCAAACGGCTTCGCCTCAGCCACAACTCCCTGAACAACCTGGCACCGGAAGCATTCGCCGGACTGTTCACGCTCAGTCGCCTCAGCCTGGACCACAACGAGCTGCAGTTCTTCCCCACGCAGACGATGACCAGGTGGGACCATTTGATCAATTATCACAAGCGTGACACAGATTCAGATTTACTATTCTAGCAAAAATAGGAGCTTTGGAATCATTGCATCATCAAAAAGAAGGATTAAAGGCAAAGTTCAGATCTTTTAAAATGGGGTTTTATGGAAAGGGCATGAAGGAGTTTTAGGTATTTCTTTTAACAACCAAGCTAATGCTGTTTTACGAGCCTTAACATCACTGTCAGTTTAGAATGACTCACGTTCTGACAGAAATGTTACATTGTTGCTGTTGGAATGAAGAGCAACGGTTAGATCCTTGCAAATAAATACATTTTTAAAAGTAGAGAATGTTTAGTAAATAACCGTAAAATGAAAAATTGATGGTGATGTAAAAGTTCATAAAACAGCTTTTGCATGTTTAAGGATGGGAGTTGTTTTCAGGTGACAGTAGTTCACTTGGGATTAGCTGTTTGCTCGTCTGTTCAGTCGGGATTAAACTGTTTCTCCAAACTGAAGCCGTTCAAAGAGCTATCTATAACAGGTAACATATTAATTGTTCATAAGCTTTCTACAGAACCACTTCTGAGCTATCCTTTTTATTTTGTTCTTCAAATTCTGAATGTATTGACCGCTGAATTATATACATCTGCATAACATGTCACGTTTTATCTTCAGCTATTTTTATCAAATAAATTAGTAACACGTCGACTAATAACAAGCACTTTTGTAATAAAAGGGACCAGAAACAAAATGGTGGACGGCTTTTTTTTTAAATTTTTTAAGACTCCAAAAGGTGTTGAATGTTTTCAGATGTGAGGATACACAGTAAATATAACAGAATCAAAGAATATATAGAACATGTTTTATATTCTACAATCTCCTAAAGGCTCCCGGAAGTCAAGCGCCTGGACATGAGCTACAACCTCATGACCTACCTGGGGGAGGAAGCTGTCTCCATGGCGAAGCTCACCCACCTCTACCTGCACCACATGTCCCTTCAGGACCTGTCAGACCAGGCGTTAGCCCACGCCCGGCTTCTGTCCCACATCGACCTCAGCCACAATCAGCTCCGTTACCTGGAGCCCCTCTCAGGCCCAAAACAATTAGCCGTCCTCAAATTGACCGGTACGACTCTGCAGCTCTTTGCGTGCATTAATGTCCCAACTAAGAAATACAAATATTCAAATAGGCAATGATTTCTATTAAAGGCAACCCGATCTACTGTAACTGCTTCATGAGGCCCCTGAAGGAGTGGGCGACCAGTGGAGGTGTGAAGCTGCTGGGAGCCTGTGCTGGACCCCCTCACCTGGATGATGAGCAGCTGCAGGCGGTGGCTTCACCGGATCTACGCTGTCGAAGCAGAGGTGAAGCGCTGGAGGAAGAAGAGGAAGAGGAGGATAAAGGAAATAACACAGTCACAGCCAAACCCAGACGGCCAGTCAAGTGTCCACCAAGCTGTGAATGCGATGTGAGTGTTTGGGATGTTGTCTTTTCATTGTTTTTTCAGTTCAAACAAACTTTATCAGGCTTCAAAATGTTTTCACCTTTTTCATTTTGTAAAGTCCAGGATGTGTTAAGGAATATCTCCACACAAAATCACTTTGAAGCGATCTCTGTTAATTTAATTAAGATTGTTGCCTCAGATGGAGGAGTGTAAAGCCCTACGTATATCCACAGGTCCTACGTGAGCCAACTTTAACATGCTCGAGCTGGTTCTGTGTTTTATCCACAGTGCCTTCTACGGTGGAACCGGACTATTTTATTTAGAACCTACTTCTCTGTGGTTCCAGTGAGTTCAAACAGGACCTAAAACGTGACATCAGCGCACTGTCGGTCACTGATTGGTCAGGGGGAGGAGCCACTGGATCACAGAAAACTACAAAATATATATACATGCATACATACATATGTATATACTGTATATAATAATAATCATCATTTTATTTAAAAGCGCCTTTCAGGACACCCAAGGACACTTCACAGCAAGAAACATATCACAGAGATTGTGTAAAAAGAAACAACAAGCAAAGTTTAAACATCGGCAGGAATGAATTAAAATATAAAATAAATAAAGAATATAAAATACAAAAGAATATAAAATACATTGAGTAAAGTTGAGGATAAGCGAGTCTAAAGAGATGTGTTTTCAGAGCAGTCTTCAACAGAGAAAGGGAGGTGGTGTTTCGTAGGTCTGGTGGTAGAGTTCCAGAGGTGAGGGGCAGAGCAGGTGAAGGCCCTGCTCCCCATGGTGGAGAGGCGGGCAGAGGGTTCATGGAGGTGTAGCGAAGAAGAGGATCTGAGAGAGCGAGATGAGATGGAGATTTGTAGGAGGTCAGATAGATAAGGAGGGGCAAGGTTGTGGATAGATTTGAATGTGAGAAGTAGAATTTTGAAGACAATGACTGGGAGCCAGTGGAGCTGCTGCAGGACAGGAGTGATGTGGTTATAGGAGGAGGTTTGAGTGATGACAGCTGAGTTCTGGACCATCTGTATCTTGTGGAGAGATTTGTAAGTGAGGCCTTGGAGAAGGAAGTTGCACTAGTCGATACGGGGAAGGATGGCTGTGGAGCGGGGTGTGAGAGAAGGACGGAGACGGTTAATATTTTGGTCATTTTGATCATCTGTATTCTTTTTAATTTACCAGAAACTCCAGAATAAATTCTCACTGAAACCCATTTCAGCATCTCGCTGCCACCAGCTGGTGAGAGGCGTGTAACCTCAATTTGAACCCCGCCCACTGGTACCAGTACTGAAAGCGTACTGTGGCACTGTGGATATGGAAAATGAAGCAGTCCTACCCGTACTGGCCTAATAAGGCTCTATTTGTCCCGACCCGACCAGGACCTGTGGAGAAGAGGCTTAAGTATCTGGGTGTCTTGTTCACAAGTGATAATCACTGTTGCTTCAGTTGGTCGTGGTGAAGAAAGAGTTGAGTCAAAATGCAAAACTCGATTTATTGATCCGTCTACTTTACAATTTTCTCCTGAGGTTTGGATCATGGATGAAAGGATGAGATCCTGGATACAAGCACCCAAAATGATTTTCCTTCGTAGGGTGGCCGTGCTCAGCTTTAGGGCTCCATCATCCAGGTAGAGCTTGGATTTGAGCCGCTGCTCCTTCACATTGAAAGGAGTCAGCTGAGGTGGTTCAGACGTCTGATTAGGAGCCTCCTGGACACTTCCATTTTTAAAATTTTTTTTGGCACTTCCCATTGGGAAGAGGCCCAGGGGCAGACCCAAACCTCACTGGAGGGGTTATGTATCTTCCCTTGCCTGGAAACACCTTGTGGGTCCTCCAGGAGGAGCTGGAGAGTGTCAGTGGAGAGAAGGATAGATTCTCTCCTGGACCTGTTGCTTCCTTGACCAGACAACAGATAGTGGTAGAAGATATGGATACTTTAGTTCAGTTTTCACCAAAGTTCATGCTCAATAATCCAAGTATGAATCCAGTAATGTTCAGTCAGGTCATCTGGATGGTTTCTTTCTTTTTTGTCTTCTTCTTCTTTTTCTTTCGGCTTTACCATCTTCAGGGGTTGCCACAAGTCATCCTCCTCCACCTCACTCTGTCCTCTGCATCCTCTGTCCTCAATCCAACTACCTTCATGTCCTCTCATGTCCTTTCTTTCTTTCTTTTTTTTTTTTTTTTGCTGAGATTATTCTTCCTTCATCCAATGGACTTCTTCATTCCAAGGAGCCACAAACAAACTGGAGTCCCTCAAGCACCACAGTTGCTTTTGTTTGTCTAGCACTATGCCATTTTAGTGCACTTTGTCTTATCAGTCACTTGGAGACAGAAGGCAGGAAAAGTTCTTCTCAGCAGATAGAAACTTTAGACAGAAACTGCTTCAACAAACCAGTAAAGTGACAACAGTTATATTAACAGATAACAATAATCAATGAACAGTTTTAATTTAAATGCACTGTAATTACGTTTCTGATTCAACCTGCAGACCGACGCCCATCATGCTACATGTGAGAACCGGGGTCATACCAAAGTCCCACGAGGCTTCCCCACCACAACGCAGCTGCTGGACCTCCGTGGCAACCATTTCCACCTCATCCCTTCCAGCAGCTTCCCAGGCACCAGCCAAGTTGTTTCTCTCCACCTGGACTTCTGCAAAATTCATGAAGTCGAAGGTGGCGCATTCCAGGGAATGAAAAACTTGCTTTATTTGTACCTGTCAGATAACAGTCTCACTTCCTTGGGCCCAAAAGCCTTTGCTGGAATCCCAAAGCTCACATACCTCCACCTGGAGAGGAACCGACTGTCTCTTTTCCCTGGTTCAGGTCAGTAACTAGTCCTGATGAGTATTCACACCTAAATTTGAGAATTTTACACTAAGTGAACTGTATAAAATATGTTTTTCTTTGTGGTTCTCCTGCAGCTCTGTCACTTTTACCGAATTTGTTTGTGTTACATCTGGAGAGAAACGCCATCTCCAAATTAGAGCCCACTGGTTTGCTGTCCTCAGTAGCTCCAACACTCAGGGAACTTTACTTGAGCAACAACACCATAACTTTTATTGCCAAGGGCGCTCTAAGCTCAGCGTTCATTGGTACTCTTCTCTTGGATTCAAACCAGCTGAGCGAGGTGCCTACTCACGCTCTGCTCCAAGCTCTAAATCTGGAGGAGCTGAACCTGTCTGAAAACCTGGTTCGTAGGGTTGGACCAAAGGCATTCCAGCCTGTTTCACACAGTCTTAAAAGGCTTTTCATGGATCAGATGGGAATAGAACAGGTACATCTTAGATTTTTGTTTTAGCTTATTTAGCTAACTTTGACGTAAGTCATTTTGTGTAGATGCGACTTTATGAGAAATTTATTACATATTGTTTCTTGCATTGAAGCTGTCTGGTTTGTCTCTGTCCAGATGTCCAAGGATGCATTGCTGGGTCTGGGTCCAGGACTCAAAACTCTCACTTTGAAAGGAAATCAGCTAAAGAATCTTCCTGATCTGGGTTTACTCACTGGTCTCGAGGCGATCGACCTACAAGACAACCCTCTGCTGTGTGACTGTGATCTGCTGCCCCTTCGCAGGTCAGAACTGTATTTGCAAATATTGTGGGAAATACTGTATAAAATCTTCATTCAAGGCAGCATAAATACTAACCTTAATTTTAAGTGTTTGAATGTGTTTTTTTGCTCTTTATGTCTTTTGATTAGGTGGCTGGAGAATGTGAGTTTGGAGGTGACAGCAACTTGTGCTCAGCCTCTTGAGCTCAGAGGTCAGCAGGTCAGGGATGTTCACATCTTCATGGCCTGCCCAGAAAACTTCGCTCCTCCAGATGAAAAAGCAATTGTAGCACTCAGACCTGCAAATTTGAAGAAATCCAAACACGGTGCCCTGAAGTTTCCCGGAGAGAAAAAACTAGGCCAGAAAAGGCCAAACTAAGCAGACCGTCAAAAAACCCACGTCAGAGAAACCCTGCTGCACCAAAAAAGACCAAGAAGCAACCGCAGACACCAAATATGAAAACCTGTTTCCTTTCGGTCAGCACACTCGATACAACACAGTAGTATGGGGATTGCACCCTCGCGAGACCAACCTGAAGAAGTTTCTTTCAACACGCCTGTCAAGGCAAATGAGACCAAGTATACCTCGCTGCAGCATGCAGAAAGGGGCGGAGACAGACCACTCCTGTCCGTCTCCGCCCTTTCGCTCCTTATTTGGAAATGCTACTCCGTCACTACGGTTAAGGTTAGGGTAACGGTTACGGTTAGGCTTAAGGTTACAGTACGGTAAAGGTTAGGGTTAGGCTTAAGGTTAGGCTTAAGGTTAAGGTTAGGTATAGGGTTAAGGTTAGGTATAGGGTTAGGCTTAGGGTTACGGTTAAGGTTAGGGTTATGATGACGGTTAGGGTTAAGGTATTTACACGACTAATTATGAAAATGGCGCCCCCGTACGTTCCGGAGTGCAATAGCACTACATCCAAATAAGGTTCTTGGACTGACAGTGGTCAGTCCCCGCCCCATTCTGCATGCTGCAGCGAGGACCCTCTCCA
>JARVLU010045764.1:0-18415 GCA_031762415.1 Simpsonichthys santanae
CGTAAAACCGACGTAAAACCGACGTAAAACCAACATAAAACCGATGTAAAACCAACATAAAACCGATGTAAAACCGACGTAACCGCGTAACGTGAATAAGGGAGATGCGTCATAATGTCGAAACGTCGTAACCTGAGACCGTCGTAACCCGAGGACTACCTGTATTTAGTTTCTTCTGAGTCTGTTTTATTTGTTTTTTCAGCGTCCCCCGTGGTTTCCCCTCATGTAGTCAGCTCCTGCTCCTCCCTCTCTCACCTGTTTCTCATTTCCCCAGGTGTTTGTCATTAATGTCTCTTTAAAACCTGTCATTTTGTTACTCCCTTGTCTGTGGATTGTGCTTTCTGCAGCCGACCTGCCCTTTACCTCGTGTCTCCCTCTTCTGTACACTTTGCTGTCGCGCATGCCTTTGTTTTGTATCTATTTAATGAATACATTTATTTATTTTGTTTTACCCTCAAGTTCCCCAGGTCTGTCTGCACCTGTTTTCAACTTCCACAGAACATGATCATTAATAATCACCCGCTGCTGAAAGGGGAAGATGGATTATATGTGTTTGTTCCTGTTTGTTACCAAAATATCTCTGGGTAAACTTTATTAAACATTCAGAATATTATCATTGCCTGCACATTTGGTTAAGTTTTAGAGCCACCATTAACCTCAACATAAACATGGATATAATTCATTCAACTGTACAGATACTGATGTAAAACATGGTGCTGAGAGTCATCCACAACACATCCTCTGATGCATAAAAGAGCATTAAAAAGCTTCTGATGTCCCAGAAAAGCCTCAAAAGTCCTTGAAGTTCCTTGCTCCAGTTCAACTCCTCATTTACTTTGAAGAGATCAGACACATGTTTCACAGTTGCAGTTTGGTGGATCTGCTTAAAATGGGCAACATGGATCTCCTTAAATCTTTTGCTGAAGCACCAATCTTCCTGAGTCCCATAAATCCACATAAAAGAAGCCACATGTCAGCGTGTGGACAGGCGAATGACACAGGGAAGAGCTACGATCACCGTCAATCATCCTACAATCATCGCCACGAGCTGACAGGGCGTTCTTTAGGACAATGTTTACGCAGGGAGAATATGAATGTTACAGCCTGCAAAGATCTGAGATCAAAACTCCAGCAAAAGACATCTGCAATTTGTTTTATCAGCCCTCCCTGCTTCTCTTATCACCTCATTTGTATAATTAACAGAGCATGACGATGTCCTCACGTGCAGCCGCTTCAGTGATTTCTCCTGCTGGGGTTTCTGTCCTGATCCATGATAACATCACAGCAGCACTCCTTTATTCAGACTGTAAATTTAACACCCAACATTTACACCTTGGTGCAACTTTTTGTCCTGAAATGCCGTACAAGATCATAAAGGGCTAGAAAGATTGCATTCCCTGTGAAAATGCAGTGTGAATGCCTATTGCTGAAGAACTTGCTGGAAAACAGCTAAAATGATCTAAAAGCATGCTGAAATGTAGATGAAATTGAAGAGCAAGCTTAAGTCAGCAGAAAGAACACATATGTTGAATGTGGTCACAGTTGCTGTTTTAAAGGTGCTTTAACATGAATTTGACTCGACTTTGACAGTTTGGTTTACATGAGCAGAAATGAGCACAAAAATGAGTAAATTAGCTTAAAAAAAGCTGAAATTAGCAAAAGAAAAATCTGAAAAGTAGCTGAAAAGGCAGAAAGAAGCTTGAGTTACCAGAAGTAAAAGGAGAGAGCACAATTGTACCCAATTAGGCTTAAAGAAGCAGAAATGAGAACAAAAAGTGGAAATTATCTGAAAAAAAAAAAAAGCAGAGATTTGCACACACAAAAAAAATCATCTAGTAACTAAAAAAGGCAGAAAGAAGCTTAAATTACCAGAAAAAAGTGGAGAGAGCATATTTTTGCTAAATTAGACTGAAAAAAATTGAAACAAGTGCAAAAATGTGGATTTAGCTGAAAAAGCTAAAATTAGCATAAAACAGCTATATAGTAGCTGAAATAGCAGAAAAAGCTGAAATTTGCATAAATAAGCCGAAAGGAGCATAATAAACTGAAATTAGCAGAAGTCAGAAAAAGATCAAAAATGTTGTAGTTAGTAGAAATAATCTGAAAGGAGCAGAAAACAGCTGAAAGTAGCTGAAAAAGGTTTAAATTTGCACAAGGAAGCTGAAAGAAGCTGGACCAGAACAGAATGCAAAAGGAGCAGTAGAAGATTGTAAACTGATCTAAAGATTTGACGGATGTAAAATGAGCTCAATTCATTTTCTATTTAAAAAATGGCAGAAAAGGCTAAATATGTCAAAAAGTTAAAAAGTAGCACCAATACCAAAAGTCAAAGCACCATTCTTCTGAACGAGCTGAACTTTTTGATATATGATTTGTTGAAACAGCATAAATATTGTGGAACGTGAAAGATGCCGAAAAACATAAAGAAGAGAGACGGGGTGAGTGCTTCATAAGCATTCACACAACAGTCTTAATTTCAAATAAGGCAAACTGTAAAAATGCTTGATCCATAACATACTATTCCAGATCAGCTGATTGAACTGTTGTCTCTTGTGAGTAATATTGGTGTTTTGATCCTTGGCCATGCCGTCTTCAGGTGACAAGCAGAAATATTTACATACAGTATGGTATAATAGCTTGGCCAACGGAGGACATATAGAAGTCACAGATACCAAGACAAGAAAGCTCCTCATTATGTAAGACTAAGAAAAAGGAAGGAGACAGAGAACTAGTGAACATCCGAGCCACTATACCGGATGTAACAACCCAGTACATTAAAATAAAAGCCCCCAGTGATGAAGTGATGGGTGAATGCCTCAGGCAGCAGCAGAAACCCAATGCAGAGGAGGAGAAACAAGAAGAGACATCGTGGAAAGATAATATCTTGCATGGCAAATACCTCTGGCAGATTGAGGAAGTGACTGATATGAATAAATCCTACCAATAGCTAGAGAGGGCTGGACTGAAGAACAGCAAAGAGGCACTAATCATTGTAGCACAAGAACAGATCCTCAGCACAAGAGCAATAGAGGCCAGGGGTCTACCTAACCAGACAAGAGCCAAGATGCAGGCTGTGCAAAGATGCCCCGGAGACAGTCCAACACATAATCGCAGGGTGTAAGATCCAGGCAGGCAGAGAATACATGGAACCTAGCGGCTAGAATAGAATGCAGGAACATCTGTGCCGAGAATGGACTGGAGGTACCAGTCAGAGGGAGATGATTGCATGGATACTGTAGGACTTCCAGGTCCAGACTGACAAACAGGTGATAGCTAATCAACTGGACACTGTGGTGGTCGAGAACAAGAGAAGAAAGCAGTGGTGAAGTGACTGTAGCATCAGGAAGAAGGAACACAAGAAGTTCAAGAAATACCAAGGGCTGAAAGAGGAAATACAGAAGTTGTGGAGAGTCAAAGCGTCAGTGGTCCCAGTGGTCCCAGTGGTCATTGGAGCACTCGGTGCTATGTGACTCCCTAACTGGAAAAATGTCTCCCACAGATCCCAAGAACAACCTCAGTGATCTTCGTCTGGAAGAGCTCAATCCTAGGAACAACTTAGATACAGTGCAGAACCCTCAACACCCCAGACCTCAGGTGGAGGACCAGAGTTTGGAGTCGAGTGGAACTGTTCATGTGGGAAAAGACAGCAAGCTGTGTGTTTTGTGTTCTGTGTATATATATTTGTTGTGTAAGTTGAAGTGTTGCACACTGTAATAGACAAGACAAATTTGTCACGCCCGGGCGCCCACATAGCTGCCCAACATACACCCTTCTTGGTGGGGTGTCTTTGTAATACACAAATGCATGTCTATTTATGGGGCGGCCGTGGTACAGTGATAGTGGCAGCCGACCACCGATTAGAAGGTTGTAGGTTCGAATACCAAGTTCCCACACCATGTGTTGTTGTGTCCCTGGGCAAGACACTTAACCCCGAGTTGCTCCCGGTAGGACTGGCTGGCGCCTTGCATGGCAGACTACCGCTACCGGTGTATGAATGGGTGTGTGAATGGGTGGATGGCTGGTGCTGTAAAGCGCTTTGGGCCCCTCATAGGGGGCTGGAAGGCGTTATATAAGTAAGCTCCATTTACCATTTACCATTTTTCACAAAATAAAAGCATCTTTCGTTCTATTAATTTTTGAAAAATTCCAATATTTGGACTAATACAGCTGAGTTGACAGGTCTTGCTGTAATAAACTTAGTTTATGTTTAGCGCATGTAAAAACAATTCAAATCTAGTTTTATTTGTAATACTGTATAAGTCTTCGTGAGAGACTAAACAGCTGCAGTATTAGAACAAAACCCTAACATTTTGTTTCTAGATTATAAAAGTAAAACTATACATTAAAAGGAAGCGTTTTATTAAAGCGTAGCAAATAAATCAGATGTGTCAGGTTGTAAAGGTTTTTACTTTACAGGTTTGTGTCATTGAGTTCATTCTTTTGTCACTCCTAAGCTTAATCGTGTTTAAACAAACTTTTAAAAAACACATTTAACTGTTATCTACATCTGTATTGTCTAAATTGGGTTTTTACTCAAGAATAAAACCTAAAGCGTTTTTTAGAACTCGTTAACTGGAAATGAATCTCTTCAGTGCGGCTGGAACGTGGCCATGCTCTCTTCAGCACATCCTGCAGAAAGAAAGAAAAATCAATCTGTAAATATTCTTCCGTTTCTTACATTTTAATGTAGTTATCTGCCTGTGCGGAGATGTGCAGAGCAGGAAATGAGCAGCAGCTTCTGGATGTTGTAAATAACTGCATGCGTTGATCAGCTGATGTAGCACAACCCTGTGAAGGATTTATTTTTTTTTTTTTTTTTTTTTTGGAAAAAGGCTGTGAGGAAGGTGACTCTTGCTGCTGCGTGATGAGTAATCTGATGCTGCCATTGTCTTTCCCTCTCTACTTTATAACACACACACACGCACGCACGCACGCACGCACACACACACACACAGTGTTCCTTGTTTTACATTGACAATCCTAACATGTCTCTCTTTCTGTCCCTGCAGGCTCGCTGACAGTGTCCATCACAGACATGCGTGCTCCAGTGGTGGGGGGTTCAGGGGGCGTCTATGCCCTGTGCTCGGCGCATCTGGCCAACGTTGTCATGGTAACTACCAACATCATCATCACCTACATTGTTGTGTCTGAAAACATCTTTCAGCATCACTGAAAAGTGTGAGATTCCACCAAACAACAGCTTTTAATTTTTGCCCACTAAAGACAGGGAGGTAGTGTGTGTGTGTGCGTGCGTGCACAATCTCTTAACTCTATTCTTGCTAAGGTCAGAAAAACTGATGAACTCTTAAATCAGTTATTTGGACTCATTTAACATCTTACCTCTCCATCAATCTTGTTTCAGGAAACAACACAGCACAACAACTGCATCACTGAAGGTTTTTAATGACGTCGTTGAAGCATTGGATGCTATGGATTATTGTGCTGCACTTTTCTTAGATCTGTCTAAAACTTTTGACACTGTGGATCATAACATCTTGTGTCATAAACTATCAGAAATCGGTTTCTCAGATCACACGGTTGGTTCTCTAACTATCTCTCAGATTGGAGGCAATGTGTTCAACATAATGGTACTTCTTCCAGTTAATTGTTAACAACGGTGTACCACAAGGCTCAGTCTTAGAACCCAACCTCTTCACAATCTACATAAGTAATACATGTCAGTGCATCCCTGATGCATCCTTACATTTCTATGCTGACAATACAGTTGTTTATTGTCGAGCTAAACAGTTGCTAAGGTTTTCCAGCTTTTACAGTTTGCTTTGACATCATCCAGTCAGATTTGTTCTGTCTCAAACTTGAGCTAAATGCAGACAAAACCAAAGAGATGTTGTTTTCAAACAGGAAATTGGTACCAGCAGTCGTTCCTTCTATTTTATCTTTGAATTCAAGGTCCAAGGTTCTTTATTGTTTCATGTCACATGTGTATGAGGTAAAACGAAATTGTGTACACAGGGTCCCAGTTACATCCAACAATAACAAAAATATAAATTGTAAAAGAAACAGTAATAAGGATCTAAGAATGGTAATTGGTAACAAAGTCCATGCTCAATAATCCAGGTATACAATCCAACAATTTTCAGTCAGGTCATCTCGACAGTTTCTTTTTTTTTGTTTGTTTTTTGTGCTGAAACGTTTCACCTTCCATCCAGAAGGCTTCATCAGTCAAAGAAACACAAACACAAAACTGATTCTACTCCAAAGTTGAACAAACCAGTTATGTTGGGGCTAAGATGTTCTCTTTGGCACGCCCCCTCCTCCGGTGTCGGCCCTCTCCCTCATCGCCAGTCATGTCAAACTGGTTCAAAACCAACAAAGTCCATGCTCAATAATCCAGGTATATAATCCAACAATTTTCAGTCACTGCTGATTACTTTTTGTGAAATGGAGCATCTCAGGACTGTGACTGTAAGTGCATTTAGTTTAGCTCACGTATTAAACTCAAGGCCTGAGGGCCAAATATGGCGCTTGTTAGCATCTTATGTTGTTCCCGAGATGATATTTTAAAAGTTAAACTTTTTTTTAACCATTTTTCACCTCGCTTAAAATTTAAGCATACTTTATTTAGTGCAGATTTCTCATGACAACTGGCCAACTTTGAAGCTGAAAAAAATTGGTTTGAATTTTGAAGTAATTTTTTTAGTTTGATTAGAGAAAAGTGACAGAAAACGTCACATGATGAGACTGATCAAAGTCTTGTTCAAGAACTTGAAACCAAGAAAAGGTGTTAGGTATCTGACTGGAGGAGTTCATGTACTGACTAAAATTGGCCCTTAGTTTGAAACGTTCCTTTTAGTAACCAAGTTGGACACCTCGGATGAAGATGAATAAAAATTATACATGTAACTAGAATTCAAGTGGGACTCTTAGACAACATGTCGGTCCCACTAATGCATCCTACAACTTAGGTTAGGCATGTCTCTATAAATAAACAATGGTTATTCCTGCAGCATGTGAGACAACAACAGTGGGTTGTACTCAGTCAGTAGGGTTATGATCTATAGAGTACCACAAATGGCCCCTCCATTAACAATTTAAGGTACTTAATCTTGATTTATTATGGCCTGTGTTTGAGGTGCAGCCTTATTAAACATCATTTACTGCTGACAGAGATTTATTCACATGAATACAATAATTGCTGGCCACAGTAGTTTTCTAAAACCTTACAGGACAATGGTGAGCAGCATTAACTCAAACCAAGATAAACACAGCCTGAGCTGAATGTGAAACCTAAAGTGCAGTTCTTCAAACAGCAGATAAATCGTACCGATTTAGATAAAGCAGCCTGTTTGGACTCAAATAATATCCCTTTCTTTTTTGGGAGTCTTTTAAAGAAAAGAATGGGCCCCTTTTAGCTGAAGTAATCCTCCAAACTTGTGTTTCCATACACATACATTTAGGATAACAGAGTGATTATGAGCTGGGAATATCAGGAAAAGAATAGCGTTCTTTTCAAACGTCAATGTTGTTGTTTGCCACTATTTTCAGGTTTCTTTAAAAAAGTATCCTCCATACAGTACACAAGAAGCAACTGAGTTGTTACATTTTTACAGTGTATGTTATGTTAAAAATTAGCTAGCTTTTTAAACACCTTTAATTGGAAAAATTGTTTGATGGTTTTACGAGCTAACGGCTAGCCAAATGTGGTCAAAAAACAAAACAGCCCTCTTAAAGCTATAATCTCAAACATGTTATAATTGTCCATGTGCATTTTATAAACCTTAACATTGCTCTCAGTTTTGTATGTTATTTAGCAAAAACATTGTGATATTTTTTACAGGAAATGTCCCAGTTAGCATTAGGAGTTAGCTGTTAGCTGCTGCTGCTATTTCCACATGCAAATATTAACAGAATTATCCAAGTTCAAAAATATAGTGTAATGAAAAACTGATGCCAGAAGGTTCATTAAATTGTGTTCACATGAACTGATATCAAATCTTTTGATAATGAAGTTGTTTTAAGATTGCAGCAATCCCTTTTGGTCAACTCACTTGGGTAGCTGTTAGCTTGTTAGAGCTAATCAATATTTCTTCAAACCAAGATTGTTCACAGTGATTTTTACAACAACTACAAGATTAATTGTTGATAATGGTTTTTCGGAATTTCACTCAAAGATCTAAAGATCACATTCACTTTTACAGAAAATAAGAGGAATACGCAAAAAATAATAAAAACTAAAGAAATCATTCTGAGCACTCTCGTTGGGTATTCAGGAATAGGTCACCCCAAATATGTAACTTGAGCTCAAAATCCAGCTCAAGCACATTTGCATTTGTCTGTTTTTCATTTCAGATACAACACTTCAGGAAAAAGAGAGAAACCAGAATCTAAATTAAAGTTGTTTTTTGATAGAAATTAAAATAAAGTAGATAAATGATTATTTTCAGAAATGTCATGGTACAACAGTATACAGTATATTCTGCATTCTTTGTCATCTAATAAACTGTGAAGTGATGACTTTATGTATAGGAAAGGATTCCAACAAAAAATATTCCAGATATAAGAAGCTGGTAGAATTTCAATTCTTATTAGGATTTCAGATCAGCCTTTCTCATTTCCTTTATGTTAATACTGCCATATTGCAAAAAAAAAAAAAAAAGTTCTTATGTAAGCACGAGTTATACTTGTCCTGATGCTCAGTTTGTTAGCGGCATTTAACACAAACGTTCCAGTGTCGTCCTGGAGTGTTTACTTGTGAGTCAAACTCAAGGTCATTTTAAAGATACTTCAGGGGAGGTGGCAGAAAGTCACCATGCTTTTTATCAGACCAGATACAATCATTTGATCTGTTTACCTCCTGTTTATGTGAAGTTTTGCTTGCAGTTTTATTGAGTTAACACATTGTAATTGCTTTATTGGGTTCAGGCAATGGGATCTTCAGTTAAAATGTTGGTTTACTGTATTTAATAAAATTAACAGCTTTTTCATAAAAAAAAAGATGAGGCATCATCATCATCCAATAAAAAAGTATACATTTTGGCTCTAATATGAACAAAGTCTCCCACTTCTTTATTGGCCAGATTTATTTTCCTCAAATATAACTGGGAGGCATTTCACCCACAAATAAACTCTAAAAAAAAAAAAAAAAAAAAAAAAAAAAAAAGTTCAGGTGTATGGTGGGAAGCCTTTGCACAATGATATCAATGACAAATCTTGGTCAACAACAAACCTGCCTGTTGAAAATGCAGCATGTAAGAAAGAAGTCGCGAACGACTCGGCGTCTCACACTCATCTGCATCTGTCAGAATTCCTGTTTACAGCCCCCCGGTCATGTCACAGAGGCGTGTGAAAATAGCTGCTGAGGGAGAAGTGGATGGGGAGGCGCATGGAACAGGAGCCGGGAGTGAGAAATCAAGCGACGATGAAATGAGAGCAAACGGGAAGCCAAATAAAGTGATATGAGAAGTGAAAGCAGAGGTAGGTGGAGAGGAAATATGGAGGAAAAAAACTGTAGGAGAGGAAAAACAAATGGGCAATGAATCCTGATAGTTGCGCCAGCAGGCTTTCTGTTCTAGCATCTAAACTTGTCCATCTGTACTGTTATTTAGAGGGCTGTACCGTAGGATGTCCTGAACTTTGTTTTCCCTCGTTCCAGCTTGTCCTAACTTTTATTTGACCTTGTTCAATGCAAACAGAAAGGGAACAAAGAGTAGAGGTCATAGAAACTTTGGACCAGGAAGTGGGAAAGATTAGTGAGGATTAAGTGTGGAAAGCATTGAATAGAAGGTGAAGCCAGTAGGACCTGATGAAATACCAGCGGAGGTTTGGAAATGTCTTGGAGAGATGGCAGTGAGGTTTTTGACTCATATATTCAATGGCATTATTGAGAGTGAGAAATTTTTTGAATGAAGTCTACACCTCCAGATGCAGGAAGAGGGCCACCTGCAACCAAATCAAACATTTAGCTCTCATCATTAAAACTGATACAGTTGAGGCCCTCACATACTCGGGCGTACTGTGCGTACTCCGTGAGCCGCGCGGACGCCGCGCATGGCCTACTGTCTGCAGTCGGGTGAGACTTCATACTCGAGTGTACGGATTTTAATTGTTTTGTGACAACTTCCTTCATTTCTCACAATTTCAATCATGGCGTCAACGGACTAGGAGGAAGAGATCGCTTGCCTCTCGGCAACAAAACAAAACAAAAGGAGGTGGGACATGAAGACGATGGACAGCGAGAAGCATTTTGAACATTTTCAAATGGATTCTAGCAAGTTAGATGTTTCTTCACCACCAGGGCAGCCACAGCACACCTGTCAGCGCTGCACAGAGAGCGGCAGTCACGCTGTGCATCCTTGCACCTGGTTGCTCGGAACACAGAGAGCGGTTGGTGTTGCATACAAAAGAGTCCGTCGCCGGGCAGTGTATTGTGGGACATCGAGTACTCGCACGCCGTCGTAAATATTTATCTTTGCACGGACATGGCCGGGGGAGATCCGCTTTGAGTCCGCCTCGAGTACACACGGACCTCCGCGGAGTGAAGTACGCCTGTATCTGTGTGGGGCCTTTAATGTTATTTTGGTGCTGGTTAAAGTTGATTAGTTTTGGTGGCCATTTTGAATCAGGTTAACTCCCAAATTAAACAAGTTGTAGAATTTACCTAATAATACTCACTAAAAGTGTCAGTAAAATGAAATGTAGTGGTATTTTGCTGACAGACAGACATGATTGATTTCAAAAGTTAATGACAGATTTTAAGCAAGGCTGTTATGCAATGTATATTGCTCAGTATAAAGCCATGACTAATACATATTATCCAAAAAAAAAAAAGTAATTTAATTCAATTTTTTGCTTCACAGACCAAATGGAATGAGCTCAGGATCCAAGTATCGGTATGTCCCAAGAGCCACCAGTTGACAAAGATAGCAAACGCTTTAATTGTTTAAAAAGGATGAGCAGATCCTTAACCTAATGAGCCAAAGCAGAAATTACCATTTGAAAAATGACAATGCTCTTATCAGATCCATTTAACTGCCGACTGAAATCACCAAGCAGCAAGAACTCTGACGTTATCGGCACAATAATCATAAGAGTCATGTAACACCCCGCTGTAGTACTGCCAGACATAATTGCAGGTCTAAAATAGAATGATGGTAAGATCAATACTTTGAGGGTGTGTATGTGTGTGTGTGTCTGTCGGGAAGCAAAGCCAAGTTTCATTGTCTAGAAGTTGATCTCTGTGGAGAAAAAAAGAAAGAATAGGGGGAAGGAAGCAGTGGGAGGAGAGTTCCCAGAGGATAGCACCATTTCATAGCGCAGCGCTCAGTAGTACCTCCTGGGCTGGAACTAATTGGTGCGAGATTAACTTTTCAGTGAGATATAACGACCTCGAGCAGTGCCACACATCAGTGGATCACTGACATCGGAAGGGGCCGGTTTCCGTGCCGCGACCTCCAAGTGATTACTTGGTCCTGAACTGTCTGGCTGTTCTAACACAGCCAGGAGAGGCACAGACCTCCTGCTTCTGAAAGTGCTGCCAGGCTGGGAGGTCTGATTATGAGGAGTTCCTGGGCGTGTTGCACTCGGACACAAAGCCTGGTGCTTTAATCAGCGTAAAACAGGACCCAAGCTGCCGCGTTAGAATAATGATCCTCTCAAGTTTATTTTTTTTTTTGTCTTCTTGGTGTAATAAATACATCTTTCTAGTTTTTTTTTAAAAGTATTCAAAAAGCATCCTTCTGTCTATAACATGAAAACAGACAGACTGTTGTCATTTTCCGGCTTCTTTTGATTGTGCTTAGGCTGCATTCCTCTCAGATCCAATAGTCCTCAACACCTCTTGTTTTCCTTGAACTTGCTCCTGCTTGCACTTCCGGATCTGTCAGTCAATTCCTGTGTTGTACTATTTGTCAGATTGGACAGGCTTGTTGTTGACACGTTGATCTTTGCCATCGATTGGACATCTATTTGATTATTGGATGACAGCTTGTTTTGGCAGGATTAGGAGCCCCCGCCTTCAACTTCCCCTCTTAGCTGTGCTGATGTTTGTTCTTTGCAGTCTGATTTCACACAGGAGCAGCAGTTCACCTTGGTGAGAAAACATGGTTGGAGTGGCTTTTGTGTGGCGCTACTCTGAAACTTTACTCGGGCAAATAAAACTAAATAAAGCGACTTATTGCTCAGTGCTCGATGAGTACAAAAATAAAAATACAAGCATTCTGTTCAACAGGACTGCAGGATACAACAAAATGATTGCAATATTTTTATTGAATATTTGGACTTTTGTTGCATTTACCTACATTTTCAGGATTTTTCAGGCATGCACAACTTAAATATTGGCGTTGTTTTATAGGTTGTTGTGGTCAACTGGGTTTGTATATGTTTGTGTGTTGAATTTACTTGTTTTTATTTTTGTCCGCCTTCTTAGTAATTTTCCACCTGCTGGCCACACCCACTCTCACCTGTCCCCAATCGGGTACAGGTGAGAGTGGGTAGGTAGGTGGATAGATGGATGGATAGATGGATAAATGGATGGATAGATGGATGGATGGATAGACAGACAGACAGACAGACAGACAGACAGACAGACAGACAGACAGATCATGATGATTTGCCTTGTTTTATGGAAGCCTACAAAAGACATTCAGAAAAAGTTATTTTGGTAACATTATATTGAGATAAAATGTTATTTTATAAATTTGTAATAACAGAGATCAATTAAAAAGTAACTAACTTGTAACAGTTTTTAAAATTGGTAATATTTTATTAACTTTATTTTAGTTTTTACAAATTTGATCAACTACAAGTATTATTCTTAGTAGAAATTTTTCCATTAGATAATTACTGCGTTCATTTCTGCTCTGTGTTCAGAGCAGAACAAAGGTAGATAAAACTAAAGTTTATCAAGACTCATGTTTGTCCAAATTAAATAAAAACAAGGGGAACTTAATCCTTTAAAGCACACATTAGGTATCTGGGATTATAGAGTTATGAAAGCCTTTTTATCAGTTGAATAAAAGGATGAATTAGGTGGGGATTGAGTTTTTTTTTCTCTTATTTTAGACTATTTTCTATGATCAAGCTGACATTTTTTATGCTGTTAGGGAAGAATAGGCCTGGTGTAAATGCTGTATGGGTGGAACATTTCCCCTGTTTGTCATGGAAATGATTTTCAGCACATTTTGTAAATCTCATCTTGTTGTTGAGAGTCCATTTTACTTGGTTTTTCTCCAGAATATTTTGGTGTTGACATTTGAACATAAAGTCAATGTTTCATGCTCTGTAAACTGGCTGCAATGTTGAGATGTATTGTTTTATAGAAATATGACATTACATTAAAACTAAGAAAAAACTGAAAGCAGTGCTAAGGAGGCATCCATTCAATGGAGAGGCCTGTGTATAATAGAACTGCCTTAGTATGAAAAACACACACACCCTACCCCCCAACACACTGCACAGTTTCCCTTATAACATGATTAAGTGGAAAATGTTTATTTCTATATAATTAGAAAACACACATACGTATGCCTTTTTTAAATTGCATTAAAGTGTCACCTGTGGTTCCATTTTCATGATAAATGTGATAACCTTATTTTGAACAAGGCATGTATATCACTGTTGTGCAGAAGCAGCTCTGCCTATGTTTCATGCATTTTCAAGGTCACAGCAGGACGGCAATTAAGAAATAAAAAACTATCTCGTTTTTACATTTGTTAGTCTTTTCTGAAGTGAAATGGACAAATCTTGTTGTCGGCGGGGAACGTGCTGATAAAAGGTACAGCTGACTCCATCTTTCTGACAAACCTTTTAGAATTGTTTTTGCAACGCAGTTATTTAGCAGTACTAAGTCAGCCACCAGGGAGCATAAGGATTGTATCTCTACCAGTTAATGTTTATTTTTTTGTTTTTCTTTTTTCTCGATTCCACACAGGTTCAAATTTGCACATACAAACATGGTTCAAATATTGTACATCCATCCATCTTTGCCTGCTTCTTTCTTTTAGGGTTGTGGGGGTCACTGGTGCCCATATCCAGCAGTCATGTTGCAAGAGGCAGAGTACACCCTGGACCGGTCTCCAGTCCATCACAGGGACACATAGAGACAAACGAGACAAACAACCATTCACTCTCTCACTCACACCCAGGGACAATTTAGAGTTACCAGTCAGTCTAACGTGCGTGTTTTTGGTCTGTGGGAGGAAACCGGAGTACGCGGAGAAAACCCACGCATGCACGAAGAGAACATGCAAACTCCACCCGGAGAGGTCCCGGGCCAAGTTTGAACTGGTGACCTGCTCACTGAGAGGCAACAACTCTATCATCTGGGCCGTCATGCCACCCAGTTCAATTTGTTTTTTCATTTTCATTCACCCTTTATTTATCCAGGTTAGTCTCATTGAGCCACGAGAACTCATTTTCAAGAGAGACCTGTTTAGGGAGCAGATGGTGGGGGTTAAGAGCCTTGCTCAAGGGCCCAGAGTGGGGGCGAATGAGGGCGGAGGCAGGTGTGGGTGTTTCACCATTTTCCACCCACATTTTTTGATGTTGTCGGTACCCGGGCTTGAACCGGCGATCTTCGGATCACAGGCCCACCATCTCTAACCACTGCGCCATCACTCCTCAAATATATACATACCTTAATAAATAGTTTCGAACGTTTTTGAAGATCTGTTAAATCTACAAGGCCAACATCATTGAACCTCTCATTAGTGATCAGGACTGGCTGTAGCTGGTTGTTTCTCTATGCATTAAAGTTTTTGTTTGATTGTATTCATTATATTGACTCAGTGTAGCGTGTTTATCACTAGTGGCTATGAAAGACATTAACTCAGTCTGTTAGCAAAAAAAAACCTCATAAATCACTGAACAGACGTTAATGAAATTCTCGTAAACGTTTCAATTGATCCACAGATCATTTACATTTGGGGTCAAGCTAATTGAAGATGGCCACCACAGCTAATCACCTTTGGGGGAGTGGTGGCGCAGTGGTTAGAGACGGTGGGCCTGTGATCGGAAGATCGCCGGCTCAAGTCCTGGTACCGATAACATCAAAAAAATGTGGATGGAAAAAGGTGAAACACCCACACCTGCCTCCACCCTCTTTGCCCCACTCTGCTCCCTAAACAGGTCTCTCTTGAAAATGAGTTTTCGTGGCTCAATGCGACTACCTGGATAAATAAAGGGTGAATGTAAAAAAATAATAATAATCTTCAGCAAACACAAAAATGTCAGTCAGTTTTTCAGACATTGACCAAAATTTTGGAGTGTTAGTACCACTCTGTTCTTTTCCATGCCATGATTAAACACAGTGTGTGGAAAAATGTGGTTACAATGAAAAACTATGGAACAGAAAAAGATAAATGAAAAAACAAAGAATGTAAAAAAAAAATCTAACTTCAGAGTGTCCCATAATAACCAACATCTAGAGTAAAAATAACTAGTTTTTGTTTGCACGGCCATGTTACATGCAAGTCACTAATGAAACTAGTTGCACTTGGTAAAAGGCATATGAGTGGCATACATGGAGAGTCTTTGGCAAAAGTTTGTAAATTATTCATTCAGTACTTTGCCTCCATGTACAAGGATTAGACAGAAAATTTGTAAAATAAATAAATAAACAAAGAAGCCAAAGTCCAAAGAAAAACAAATAAAGGCCTTCAAATGATTACAAAAAAATTTAACTAAATAGAGACAAAGTATAGAAAATGAGAGATGACTCAGGACTTTTGCACAGTACTGTACATTTTTAGTAATCCGTGTACTTAAAACAGAACTTTACATTTCTGCTGCTGGTAAGAATTTTTTATGTATTCTAATGGATCAGATAAAAATGTATAAATTACTGTCAAGAACCTGCAGAGTAACAGAAAATTACTTCAGAAAGAAGAATGTGCCGTTTAGGCTTAGAAGGTGGCGAAAGGCAGAACCTTTAATCATCCTTTAACAAAGAGATGAACAATGCCAGTGACTGAATACAGACAAATTTCCATGTATAAAACTATAATCCTCACTGTAAATGATTAATCTATCGTCTTGTCACAGAGACTGGCCGTTGCTCCTGTACTGGTTGTATGTCAGATTTAAATATCAGATTGGCTTTACTTTACTTTTTAATCATTTAATTTGACAGATATTGAGCTAGAATTTAGGGTGGTATCAGCTGACAGTCGTACGTTGAACACTAGCTGATCATAAAAGATCTCCCAATGTTCTAAGAAACATCTACAGTTGCAGTTGTTAGTCCAAATATGCTTTGTTCATATGAATCTAACATGGAGGACTACTTACCGAGAATGAGTGTGCAGGGTTTCATCTGACTTCCTGCAGGCAGCAGGCTGCTGTTAAAAATAGCCACAAGCTGAACACAAGAGTTTCCTCTCCTTGTCTCATTCAAAAACCACACCACAGAAACTCACACAGCATCTCAAGGAAGACGAATATGTCCTCAAAATGCTCTGGAGGCGGTGCAAAATTACTATCCGTGTTTGGCTTTGTGATGCTGCACACCTGCTGAGTCCGGGTCCATTCTGAGGTGTGTGCCGAGTAGTTTGACACAAATTTCAGACATGATTTACATGTTGCAAGAGGGAAGTAATAAAACTACCCCTAGGCCGTCTAGTGTCGGCCAAATAACCACAAGATAGCCAGATTTTTCTCAAGTCTGTGAGCTCTCGTGTTAAAACACAAGGGAATTAAAGTAAAAGAAGGTCATGAAATTCAAATGAACTGTATACTGTACGTCCAAGGAAGTTTGAGTTATTTTATCTTTTGTTTTTTAGAAAAATTGAGCCCATTCCAAATGTTTTTTGCATTTTAATTAGATTTATTAATACAAAGGAAAGCAAAAATGCTCTTTTGTTGGTTTTCATTTCGTATTAGGTTGACCAAACAAGTAAAAATACTCTGATGCATGCTTAATATTCCAGGTTAAAAAAAATCTAATAAAGTAAAGTCAGGTCCTTTGGACAAATTAACGTTTAATCTTTTATCCAAAAGACTTTCAGTCTGAGGAGCTGCAATAAACTCATAAAATATAGTAGGTCTTTATAAATAGGACCTTCTCGTAGTAGATCAGCCTGTTTTCTGGTGACAGCCAAAACTAGCTGTTCACATGATAAAGGAGGAGCAACAGCCTAACGACTGATCGTTAGCACCCTGATGGCTGCTTGCTTTTCACAGAGGGCTGAGTGATACTAGCAATAACAGCACTGTAAGGAGACAGTTGAACATGGAGGCCTCTGCCCCTGTTTAATGATGGACAGTTTCTCTTCACAAAGATGGCTTCCTTCACTCCTCTCAAACCAACGTTCCTCTCTATCAAGGATGTGAACATCTTCATCCCTGAAAGAGTGACCACTGGCCTGGAAGTATAGATACTGTATACTTATATTGAACTCACCCTCTTTTTACACATTTTACACATCCACTTTACTTTACCATCTGGTCCTTAACCAAAAGCCTGGGAGCTTGACGTTCTGGAGCTTGTTAACTTTTTAGGAATACAAGTTTGTGGACAAAGATCTCTGATTATTCTTGGGATAGCTTGAAGCCACTCTTCTAGTTTGGTGGTCTCTGCCCTGAGTGCTTTGATGATCACTGGCAAAACCAAAACATTCATTAAGAAGTTCGTCAATGGGGGCTTTCCTCCTCAGGGTACTCCAGGATCTTTGTTGTTTTGTCCTGTATAATGGCTTGGACACTCACTAGTCTTCTTCCTCTCTCCTTTCTCTTTGTGTACAGTCTCAGGGTACTGGACTTGGGGAGACTTGGGGTACGCTATGTGCATTGTGAGGAGCTTTCATGTCCTGATAACAGTGGCTTCAATCACCTCTGGCCAAGCTTTTATACCAGCTAGGTAGCTGAAGATTGGTAAGGCATACATGTTGATGGGTTGAACTTTGTTCTTGCCATTCAGCTGGTTATGCATTATATATATTATCAGCACAAATTGCTTTTGTTGGCCAAAATAACTTTTTTTTACATAAACAGAAGTAACAAAAACTGAAAGAGAATAAAGGTCAATGATTCCTTAAAATTCCTTCATGCCAAAGTATTAAACTAAGAAACTTGTTTTAAGAAATGAGGGAGTTATGTGTGCTGCTAAGATTCAGGTACAGGTCAACTAGGTGTGGCAATTCCATTGCCAAAGATCAAACACACAAACAAAATCATTATAATTGTTAACAATCATGTTGATGCACAGATTTAATTGATGCATCTTTACTTGAATTGACTGTTTTCACCAACAAAGAACATCTACTGTAAAAACGGGCAAGATATCCCCAAGGTAAATGGCAGGTCTGGTATTTCATTGGTAATCTCGAAGTGGGAGTGAGTGGGAAATTTGTCAAGATCCTTTGAAATGGCTAATATGCAAGTATTCTATTCATCCATCCATCCATCCATCCATCCATCCATCCATCCATCCATCCATCCATCCATCCATCCATCCATCCAT